>JAAAIY010000073.1:5719-42653 GCA_016098105.1 Actinomortierella wolfii
ATTCTCCATTGGTCACCGATTCAATGTAACCGAGAGCATACATGTTGATCAGTCCCCCAAGCGAGTGGCCAATAATCGAAATTCTGCGGAATCCACGTGGGAACGGTACATCGTTCAATGCAGATCTAATCGTCGTTGCTCTTTTCAAAGCCTGGGGACGTTCATTGCTGTCGTTGTCATTGTTATGGTCATTTGCATGCTTCCGTGTTTTCAAGGATGAGGATAGGGTCGACCGTCCGAGAGACACCATATGCTTGTGAGAATGCAGCCGCTGACGGTGATGCTCCTTGTTGCGAGCCGAGCCAAGGGTCTTGGATCTCCCAAGTCCCGAGGATGACGACTTTTTAGAGGTCATCCCTTCGCTTTGTTCAGTGTGCCTTGGCCAGTAACCTGTGATCTCTAAGATGTCTCTCGCGAGTCGCCTACCAGCCATTTGAAGTCCTTCTTCCGTACCAGCATGGTTGGTGTTGGATAGGAAAGTGACTGTACGGTTGTTAGATCCATATCTATGATCAGTGTATGCATCGATCTGTTCCTTGATATACAGCATGTCGAGCCATGAGCCATGGATTCCGTGCGAAAGTACCACCAAATGTAGTCCATCATCGTGTTCAGTGTCATTGTTCTTCTCCTCTTGGTTGTCTGAAGCAGCGGTCGACGGCTTGGGTACAGCAAAATGGTCACGCCAGCCTCGAGGAAGCTTAGCGCCACAAATGGCAGCCGTGTCTTTGTACTGACACGAAATCAAGTCTGGATGGAGCACTTGGGGCACATCTTCGATATCAGCCGCCTCCTTATCTTCAGCATCCAAAGCGTCACTATCCTTGTTGTCGTGCAAAGGAGGCTTTGGGGATGGCTGTTGCTGCTGTTGCCGCTCGAGCGCAGCTTCCTCATTCTTGTCTTCGAGTTCCGCCAACACCTCGACACGGACCGTGAGCCAATTTTTTTGCGTAATCATCTCGGATAGCACTTCAAGCTCCCATTCGTTGTGGTCTTTGTTGTTCTTGTCCACTGTTTCTGTGAACCGACACATCTGACCACACCCAACCGAGGGCGACAATTCGGGCACAATGCCCTTGCGCCACACGTTGTGCTGCTGCTGCTGCTGCTGCTGCTGCTGCTGCTCATCGGTTGTTGCTGTCTCGTTCGTCTCTGCTGATGCTGCTGGTTCACGCACAAGAGCAATCGAAATCTTCCAGGGCCCCGAGGCTGGAGTCAGATTGCGATACACAGGACTTGTGTTACGCACGCGAAACTGAAGCGCTTTGACCCTCGACACGCCTTGGTTGGGGTCAATGCGGATTCGATAGCGAAGGATGCCGCCAATCGATAAGGCCGTCGAATGGTCAAGCAGCAAGACAGGCATTGTGTGGTGTGTGAGTGTGTGTGGGGTGCGTGCTGCGTGAGTCCTTGTTGTTTCTTTAGTTTGCTATAATGTCGAGGGTCAGGGGAGGAAATGAGAGATGAATGTGTAGAGGAAGAATTGGTTTGCATGCAAGAAACGTTGCATGACGTTTTTTTGACCCTTTTCAAATGTAGTTGGGTCCAAACGTTTTTTTTTTCAATTCCGATATTATCGCATAAAATATTTGGCCTTCCAGGTCACGCAGGTTTGCCATCAAAAATTGTTGGCTTTGTCTGTGGGCACAGGAATGCTGCCTTTGTAGTGTCGTTGAAAGTAGTAACGGTAAGAAAAAAATAGAGCTGATCGGGTATTGTTCCTTCGATCATATCAGTCAAGAAACACATCTGCCTTACATATAAAGCCGAAATACCGTAACTGGTCGAGCGTCGGATAAATGGTTTACAAATGAAAAGAACAAGATCATGAAATGCTATATTACATCAGGGCATAGGTATACGTACGTTGATGCAAGCCCAAGAGTGAAACAAAAATATTTATTCGCGTAAACGTTATGACAGTTTTAGGTAGAGGTAGTTATGGTACATGAAAAGGGCAAAGGGAAAAAAAGGAATTTGATCGAAATATCAAGTGTCAGCACGTCCACGGACTCGTGTAAATGGGGGAAGGAGGGGAAAGAAAGTATGAAGCACTTCTATCAATGGTCGTACACTACTTGGTGCGCTTCTTGCGAGGTCTACTTGTCTGTTTAGATGTGGTACTAGTACCACCTACATCTGTGTTGATCGAGATGGGCGATACTGCTGATGAGACGGTCGGCGACGAAAGCAGGGGTGGTGGAGGCGATGTAGGTGACAGTGGTTGGTTATGATTTGTGCTGCTATGTTGTAGCTGTTGTTGCTCACCACTCGAGCTGTGCTCAAGGCTGTTACCACTGTCTGTTTGCCGTTCGTTCTGTTGTTCGAGGGCTGACACAGCGCTGTTGCTGCTATGGCTTGGTGAGAATGGTTGGGGACGAATGAAATCACTTCCGTCTATGTCTTGACGTCTTTCCATCTCGTCCATCTCGTCCATGTGTTCATTGTCATCCGGGATATCACCGACAGTCGTATGATCCCCTTCAGGTATAGAGGCAACTATGTTTTCATCATGATAGGCCGACTCATCCCTATCAAGCCGGTGACTAGGCTCCTCCGCCTCGTGGGATGTCGGCCGGGGAATGGTGTCCATCAGCGAAGGAGGCTCAGTCAACGGTGAGCCATCGTTCAAGACTCTTGAGCTGGAGTCCATGGCTTCAGAGGCTTGGCTGTTAGCTGTAGTATCATGTTCACCGCCACCGCTATCACCATTTCCGATTCTGCCACCTCCTACTTCCATTTCATCTCCTTCACTAGATCCATTGTACGATCCTGTGCTTGGAAAAGACACTCGGTATCCAGGTTGCCGACCCTCCATGTTTTGATCCACATTGCCATTTGACTCGGCCACGCCCAGCATCTCACGCAAGCCTTGGTTCTCGACCATCAACATCTCGACCAATGTCTCGGTCTTGTAGTACTCGTCATTGATAGCTCGCCGTGCAATCGATCCAACCTGCACCAGCCTTTGCTGTAAAGCAGCATTCTCTGCGCGAAGCTGGTTGTTCAGTTCCTATAATATAAAGTGGAAAGAGGTTTCACGTAGAAAATGAAATATAGAACATGAGTACGAGTGATACAGCAGTGATTGTCAATTATCATGTGGTTACAGCCATCTGCTTGCAAAAAATCGCATACCCGTTCTTGCTCAATGATCTTGTACGCCTCTTGCATCACTTCTTTTCGGCTATGAACCATTGCAAACTGTTGTAGAAAGAGCAAGTACAATGAAAAAAAGTGTTAGTGTTACCAAGGTGACATGCAATTAGGTACTTTGATTTTTATGTTGCTTTGCTGGTATGCTTCGTGCAGTGCTATATAGTAAAATGATATATCAAGTTCGCTTGATTGTCTAGCCTTTTCGATTCTAGCACTCCTCCCACCCCCCCATTTGCCTTTCAATCTCCTCTCTTTCTCCTTTCGAAATAAAGGTGGTAAACAAAAAGGTCATCCACAGGATATTTGGCGTAACATCAACATCAACAATATCAAAACTGTACTTACGTTCTGCAGCCTAAACTTGGTCATGATGTATTCGATCCATCGTTCGTATTCACGCAACTGCTCCTGAAGTTGTATATTCTCCTCAGTGAGTCGTTCGTTGGCTATCCGAAGGGACTCTTCAGCATGGGCTTTGCCTACAACATCATGTCAAAAAATTGATAATCAGACTACATCATTCATGATCTTTTTCCCAAAAAAACAACTTGGTTGCTCAATTTCTTTTTGCTCCCAGTCAAGCCGAGTTTCTTTACCAGAAGGGTGGGTCGAGGCTGGAATATCATCGGAAATTGTATAGGATCCTGAAGTGATTTTTGCCTAAAATGACCATGAGGGGAATTCAAAAAGTCTCAGTATTAGTTACAGAAGTTGTACGGAAACACACTTTTTTTTCCCGCCTTTCACTTGGTTGGTGCAAAGGTTTCATCAAAAGTCCATTCTTCAAACATGCGAATGACTGAATGTGTGTATGAGTGTGTGTGTACCTTGAGATCGGCAAGTTGTTGCTTGAGCTCGAGTGTCGCGTTTCGATTAAAAACCAGCTGAGTGGTGAGGTCATTGGTCAGCTTCCATAGGGTTTGCATCGACTGGTCGTCAACGGTCATGATGGGAAGTGTTTGAGTTGGAGAGACAAGGAAATTCGAAGGAGAGGAAGAGCCAAAGTGGAACGAAGGAGTGAGAACAAATTGCTGGAACGATGGCTGCTGCCGCTGCTGCTGCTGTCGAAGACTAGATGCCAATGTCGAGGGAGGGACGAGGCAATGCGCCAAATTCGGAAGTGTCAGAGCAGACAGGAGGTAGAAGAAAATAAGCAGCGGCAGCACCACAGAAAGTGAACCCAGTAGGCGCGACAGGGTTGGTTGGAAGAGTGGGAAGAACGAGAAAGGAATGGAGAGGAGAGGTTTCGAAGGTAGAAGAAAGAGAATGTAGAAGTGTGCGTGGGGGGAAGCGAAGGATGGTGAGAAATGTTGTAAGAAGGGACGTGTAGTTAAAAGAGAAAATAGGGGGAGGGGAGTGGGGTGGGGGGCCAAAGTGAGCCACGAGTGTGACAATTTGGGAACGCGCGAAAGGATGCGATGGGTCAACGAAGCAAAAGTTATGCATGTCCCCTCAACAAAAAAAAGGGGGAGGGGAAAAAGTGCTCCTTTCCAGCATACACCACGTTGAGGCAACTGCTTGTCTTTATTTTAGGATAATACAAAAAGTATGTAGAGTGGAGCTACCCACTTGTCTGTCTATCGCGTCTTCTTCTTGCTCTTATTCTTCTTATCTGCCAATGAACCGGAGGTCGCGAATACATACGAGTATAACAGCCAGCCATACACCACACCGATCGAACAATACACCGACGTGATCATGAGTGGCAGGAACGCCATCTTTTCCTCGCCAAAGATCCATCCGTGTACCAATAGCACATAGGTTTGCACAGGGATGAATCCAACAACATAGAGTCGCTCCACCACATTCAACTGTCGGAGCACCGAGCGCGATGAAGACAAACGCACACCACCCTGAGTTGGCTGCTGATGCTGATGTTGTTTTTGCTTCGGAGTGCACTGATCCAACCCTGCGGCCACTAGTACAAACCAAGCTACGGTAATGCCAACCTTGATCGGTGTCTCAGGTCGCGTGAAAAATAGTGGCCATAACCCGACATATCCAGCAAGACTGACGACCAAGAAAGCGCGCACGTCCCGCTGTGTGAGCATCAAGCTACCACTTTCTTTGGCCAATGCCCCAGCGCCCGAATTGGGGCTCGTGCCCACTTTGTTGGCCAACGCGACACTCATAGCCACCGTGACTAGCAAGATGGCCTTTTCGTGGACGTGCCAGCCTGCCAAGAACGATGCAAACGCCGACAGGACTAGTGAACCAATAAAGCGATCAAAAGTTGGGCGACGGAACAGGCTCACCAGACTTGGTACCATGAGCAACAGCGTCACCAAGAGTGTGTGCTGGGCCGTTACTGTCGGCAACACTCCAAAGGCAGTGTCACCAACAAGTCCACGTGTAGTGGCTGAGAGTGCTGACGGATCAACCGAAAGGTTCCAAAGCTTACCCAATGGGGTTTTCGAGGCGATGATGATCATGACACGGTCAGCAAAAGAGTAGAGTGCCCAGAGATTTGCCGCCCAGTACGAATGTGTCAATCCTCGCTTGAAAGGGAAGAGCCGCGCGACAAGTTGAGAGATCTGGTGCATAGCAGCAAAAGGCCCCAGTGACAGCGCAAATACGGCTATAACGCTCAGGCCGAGCACAATCAAGCGAGTTGGACGGAATGCAGAGAGCCACGAACGAGCTATTCATAGCCAGAGGATCAGAGCAGCATGGAATTAAAGAGCCTGGTCAAACGTAGTTCTCATTCATTTTGTGAAACTATCAACAATTGCAAATTCACCACTTCATCTGTCCTTACCTCGAATGCTATTCTCCGAGTTTTCAAAGCAGTAGGCGCGGAGCAAAAACACAAAGTAACTTGGTGCAATGTATAGAAAAATGTGCTTAAAGTTGAGGAGAACTGCAAACAGAACACCTGATCGCAATAACTTGCCCTAAGTAGTTGTATGAAAAAGGTCATGATCAGGAAATACGTTTTAAATGCGATTTAGCTGGTTTCTTTCGAGCAGTTATCTGCTTCTGCTTCATCAAGATAGAAAAGTACAAGGGTATTACCAGTTTGGCGTCGACAAGAGAGTGGATAAGGATTCCATAAAGGAAGCCATTGTACTGAAAGTGCATGTTATCGACCATTATTAAGCCGGGGTTCAAAAAGAGCGACCAGTTGATCAACTTTTGAAGGGGTCTGTTGCCCATGACAGCCAGCATTCTCTGCAACGCCCAGAACAAGACCAGCTCGCTCACGATGACCGATGTCCTTTGGAAGTAGATGGTGGCTGTGGATGCATATTCAAGGTTATCGACTTTGACCATAGCTGGATCAACCATAGCTCCAAAGAAGGACAGAAGCTTTTCAAACCAAGCAAAGAAAGGTGGATAATCCAGTGTCCATTCGCTCGTGTCCTAGAATAATGATACATTGAAGGGATTGAAAGTGCTGAGTACAGGGGCCATTGATCTTAAACTAGTGCGCGCTGACAAGTCTCGAAACAAGGATGATTAATTTTTTGTAGAGAACCTATTATCGTACCTCAAGGTACCACTTTGAGATGGGTAATGAATAGGTGATGGCGAGCCAATTACGATGCACCTCAAAGTCGGTCGAGTGGCTACATGAGAATAGGAGTCAGTAATGGCACGATTGTTTTTCCCATGCCTCATCCGATGGCCTCTCATCAATAGTCGCGTGATGTGCATGCAACTTACTATGTTGGAAACAAGAGCACCTTGAAAATGGTGCTCAGGACAAGCAACGAGGTCTGCATCCTGAGAACTGTCAAACCCTGCTTTCCACGGGACAGAATGGGAACAGGATGCAAACGAGAAGTGGTAAAAGTTGAATGTAGAAGAGCACGATCAGGACAGCCTCTCTTGTAAACCTTACTCTGCACCAAAGACGCCAAATTTGATAGACATTTCCCCGCAGCCAAATTTACGCGTTATCGGACCTTTGGGTGAAAGTGTTGCGTTAAGATGGCTCCTTTGTCAATCCTTTTTACTCACAAACACAGCCACTCCTTGGCGAAAACCACACATGAAGCAAATCGCGTAACGGTCGCGATTGGTAGGGTGATCCCATATTAGGGCTACTGTTATCTGTCTTTCACTATTTTATATTGGAGTAAGAGCATCAATGCCACGTTGCGTTCCAGCCTTACATCGTTTAACCTCCGGGCTAGAGCAGTCTAAAATATTGCTACCTGCCAACCGAACCAGGCTGAATTATACTCTGTCGGTATCGAGGCAAAGGGATCTTTAATACTGCCAAGTCAGCAAGCAACAGCCAGGAAATGGAGAGAATTTCAGGCCAAAGGGCAGGAATAGTGCGCTTAGACATATCATCCTTCTCAGTTTACCATTACTAGGTATGCATTTCCACCTAAGTATGGCTAGTTTGAAGCAGTGCCCATCTTTTGGCACGAGGATATTTTTGTCATTACTGTGAAGTATGTATCATCACCTCTTTTCTGCGCGCGCTCTATACATGTTCATTATTGTATCCTACAATTAGCTCCATTTGAGTTACTCATTGATCGTACTCCCTCTCTCATATTGTACATGCACACTCATATTCATGGCTTGCTAAAAGGCATGCATAGCATCTATCAGCGACATAGGCGCGCCTTGCCCCTTCAACCCCATACATCAAATTACAGTACTGAACTAGGTAACATCATAAATTCGAATATATGCGATTAGGATTATTGGATCAAGTGAAAAAAGGTGGTGGAGCTATAGTGTACACAAGGAAGAGAAAACGTAGTAACGAGCACACAAAAAGTAAAAAGATGGAAATAGAGACTTTGCCCTTTCACACCGAGAAAAAAGACAATGTCCATTAGGTAACCATGGCGGAGCGCCATGAAGGGTATTGTCGTTATGTATTGTCCAGAAAGATATTACGCTCAAGCCTTGTTTTTCCTTCCTTGGGAGTACATGGGCTCAATCAAGCCATCGACCACATCGCCCCATAAAACCTGGACAATTGATGAAGAAAGCGTAAAAGTGAAATCAAAAAAGCATATTAGTCGCTTATCCTCAGAACCATACAAAAAAGAGGAACGAAATAAAAAAAAGAAGTAAAACATACTCTGAGATGGTCTCCGGTCCTTGATGCTTCAGTTTCTGGGCAAACTCTTCGATAAACTTGGTGCGGACAGCTGTTGGGTGTGAGAAGCTGTCCGAGGCGATACGACAGGCCCGTTCAGCCGAGATAGCCGTGTTTCGGATCAGGCTGCCAAGCCCATGGCGACTGACTAACATACCGTCCACCAGTGGCCCGATCATCAAGGGGTTCTGTGATAGTCGGACTGCTGCCGCCGTCGATCCATGAATGACAATTCGGATCCAAAACAATCCGCCAGTCGATGTGCCTTTCAGAGGATGGATCATCAAATATACCATCGTCTGTTGTCCGATCAACGCCGGTAATTGCATCATTTGCTCCCTGTCCTCTATCCATACTACCGCCACATGATCGAATGCCACCATTTGTCGGAACTGCTCTTCAAATTGGTGGCGCTGTGTCTCAGCGTCTATCTCTGGAATATAGAGATGGCTGGTGTTACCATCCATAGACGACGGGGACGAAGGTACTGGCGTAGATCCTGCCGATGAAAAGCGCGAGGACGCTCGTTGGTGAATCTGTTCCTGTTTTTCCGGGTCCAAGTGGACAAGGTAAGGGACATGGAAGATAACCTCACATGTTCGGTCCGCATAATATGGCGCTGTTCGACAATTATTCTTGGTCAGTCCACCCAAATAACCTGGGTGTGACTCGACGAGGATTGGCCAACCGAGACAATCTAGGAATCGTGTAAAGTCCTTAGGAAGTCCCATGGGCGAACCATGCACCAGTTCAGAGTATGATACATCGCCACTATGCGCGTAATACACACTAATGCTGATCGTCTCACGCCTAAACATGCGGATAAGAATAACAAAGTCAGTTGATAATTGAAACAATCCGAGAAATGCATGAATATTCGTACATGGAGTATTGGGCAAGAGACAGTATTGAAGACATACTCCTTAAGATTATCGAGTTTTTCCAATTCGTTAAGCAGGCTGTCTGTGAGATGCAACGGGATGATACGGTGTCGATTCTCAACAGACAAGTATCCCATCTGTGCTAGAAGAATCCTGAATATCTCGGCCCTGTGAGTTAATAATGAAAAGAGGATCAGTCGAAGGATACAGTGTAAGAGGATTGATGGGATCCACCAGACTTGTATCATCACTTGTCAAAAAGTAGTAAAGAGGGACTTACCCTGTAACACTGGATGTTGTTGTCAAAGAGTGGTCATTCTCTACAACTTCACCTTCGCTAAAAGTAGCTAAACCCTGCGAAGATGTTGATGATTCAGTTCCCGTTGCCGACCGCTGATGGGTTGCGGCGGCAGTTGTAGTCATCATTGAAATGTCGTCAGATGAGTTTTCACGTCGACCACCGTTCTGCCGAAGCGTTCTCCGAGATAGTGGTAGTCCATTATCAGCATCCTCGCCCTCAGCATCCGATGAGGACTCAATTCTGCTCAGACCAATACTGGCCTCTTCCGCTGCCTCGACATACAGGACTCTTGGCTTGGGTATCTTGAGCTCTGGAATCGTGGCGGGCTTCTTAGATGCAGAAGACACCGAGGAATTAGATGTAGAGGACATGGGTGGTGTCTTGGTATTGCTTGAGGTATTGCTGCTATCACCTGTCGCTTCAGAGGAACTAGAGCCGTCGCGTCGACTACCTTCTTTCGTCATGGAGCGTAACTGGTCCATCGACTTATCCAGATAGCGCATTTGAATCTTCCAAGAATTTTTGCCGTTGGTATCACGCATTGTCACGATCACCGATGGAGCCTCATTAGCATCATTGTCGTCCATAAAGGCACCATCAATGCCGTTCAAACGCGGGTCGATGGTGCTGGCTCGAGAAGTGCGGCGTGAAACACCATTCATCGCAAATGTGGCTAATGTTGACGGTATCGGTTCAGTGCATCCGAGGATAATCTTCTTGTCCACCAAAAAGTACCTCACAGGACCAACAGTGTGTGCCTGCGGATTATAGGGGTATGGGTTGTAATCGCCGTAATCCTTAGCAAGTTCTACTTCTTTCAGCTTGAGGCGGTTCAATCGGATGTCGTCCCACAGCGTCGACACACGTGCAGGGCCAAGATCGTTGATCCAGATAGGGAAATTACTCAACTGAAGAGAGAACTGTGTCATAGCAAGTTCCGCTGCATGTTGGATCGCCAACAAATCACTCCGTTGCTGAGGCTTCACTGTCAATCCAATGTTCGGCACAACGCTACTGCTTGCTGCGCGGCTGCGCTTATTGGTATTGTCGTCTTTCTCCTTTTGCTGCAGAATTTTAATTGGTCCTGGGGCCTTGCTGTTTTGGAAGAGCTTTGATGAGTTCGAACTGCTATTAGGTCGTCCTATTGCCAGGGGCGCGCCAACGGCGGAAATCATGGCGCTAGCACCACTCGTTCCACCACCCCATCGACGTTTCTCCTGGGTTGGCTTGGGTGCTACGTGCGCAGTCTCAAACTCTTCGACGCGTTCCACAATATGGATTCCGCTACTCAGACTACTAATAACAGCCATTTGACAATCCTGATCGTCGACAATCCACTGGCCAGCCAAAATCCACTGGATTATACACTCATATGCTCGAACAATCAATGGATACTTGGTCTTGAGCGCTGCGTGGTTTGCCAATAAGGCATCCACGTAGCGACAAAGCGCTAACACCAGTTCTCGAGCACAGCTCTTTAAAAAACGAAAAAAGGAAAATAAGAATGCATGTCCAATAGCCAATCTCAAATAGATTAACAATATTTACGACCACTGAAATGCTACGAGGCTTACCTTGCTATCACGTTTGACGTGCTCATAGAGTCTAGAGCACCCCATGAGGACGTCAAAAGCGCAAAGAGCAACTTCTACGGGAACTTGGATCGGAACAATCTATCAGTATGGAAGAGCAACAGAAAACTGCGTTAGAATATTAGAGTCGACATCCTAGCAGCAGGAGATGAGCTACAAGTTATGTGTACCTTCTCCTGAATGGTCTTGACGACGACACCGACAAGTCCTGGACAGAACGCAACATCCTCATAAACGTAAACCTCAATTAGATGGAGCAGGTAACGAAGGTTGTATGGTGATGTTTCCGTCTCCAAGCAATTTAGAAGCATCTCCAGAATATAGTACTTTAACTAGTAAAATAATTGTCAAGATGTAAGGTGTTAGAGCGCATCTGCAGAGTCCAATGCGTTGTTCAGCTCATTGACATATTCTAAGAGACTTACAGTAGTGAATCTTTTCGGTTTTGATGGATCTGTTGAAGAGTCCTCATCAGTATACAGAACTCGGATCTATCTCGCGTGTGATGAAATATCCAAAAAGAAACGAAAAATGGTCAGTTTGTAATAGAAAAGATGCAAACATATTCCAGCCACCAATATCAGAATCTATGGCGTACCAATTGAGCGAGGATTTCCTTATCCTCGCGTGGCGATATCGCGTCCATACTCATGCCAGCTGATCGAAGCAACCCAAGACTCCAGCCTTCTTTGAGTTCAACCTTGTCAAAGTAGTTAGGTAAACAAATGATGCATCCGACTACCTTGAGAGCTGCAAGATACAGATCCTCGAGTGTCTGCTTTTGTTTCTCAGGGCTTTTGTAACTACCAAGGACACGGACACGTCCACTCATAGCCATGCGAATCCCCACAACAAAATCCGGTACCATCATCCGCACACCTGCCAGGTCGCTGGTGAACAATTCGGCTGAGTGTGCAAGGATTGTTGGCAGGCATGTTTCATTCCGAAGGCCTTTCGAGAGGGCATCATAGAATCGCTCTGTGTATATCCGCAAAAACGGTCTGTCGGTTGGTTGTGGTCTGCTGAAGATGCGACAAAGAACTCCAAATGCAGATGCTTGTGCTTCATGGTAGGTTTCATGAACAGCATATGGGGCAATAATATGGTGCGTTGAAGGTGAGCTGGAGATTGCCGAAATGTCAAATAGCCAAGTGCCATACATATGCATTAATGTGTTTCCATCTGGTGGAGTGACTGGTCGGTGGTCGTGATAGTCATCCATTGCGACATTTCGACCGACAGACAAAAATGTCTCGACCAGGCGTCCAATGCCATTGACTGCAATTAAACAATTTCCTGGCGGTAGTCGAGCGGGATTAATGAGAAGGTACGTAACGCGATGCCAGGCGTAATAGACGAACTCTGCCCGCAAGTCCAGTGTAACATTGTATCCCCCCACTGCCAGGTTTACGTTTTCCGATCCTTGTTTTGGTCCATAGAGCAGACGAACGACACGTTGGCTGAGTCCAAGGGAGGTAGCTGCCCACTGATGGATAACTGGTGCTCGGTGTGTCCAGCATGCAAAACACCGCTTCAGGATATCCCACATCTCAACTTTTTGAGTGCCTGACCGTAGCCATAGCTCAAACAACACACGGAGAAGGTGCTCACATAGATCATCGCTCATCCTTGCGTACTCTTGGACAGCGGGCGACGATTTGTCCGATTGTTCTCGCAAAAGGCAGTCTGTGATGCCGAGTGTAACTTTGAGTAGTACATCCCACGTTTCTTCTGAAAAGGAACTACCAAGTTGACGTCCAGCCATCGTGAGTACCGTTAGAACCTTTTTGCACAGTTCCACATGCCGCTGGATCAACACGTTGACTGGAACGTTCGTGGGCGAGTTTTGACCTTGATGGTGCAAAAGATGCAAGTGACTATTGAGATTACTGTTGATACTAATATTTGAAGATCCCATCGGCGGTGCTGAAGTTGGCGCTGTTCGTTGTTGCTGTGCTGCATTATTGTGTATTGGTCGGGCCTGGAAGAGGAGAGAGTAATGATGAAAGATTGTCTATTTCCACCCAAGCAAGATTAGCCCAGTAACAAAAGGAAAGAGTAGTCCATATGATTTTCAGTAATCAGCTTGCGCAAGAATGAAAAATAAAGAACAAAAATAATACTGATTGATCGGCATGCTGTTTTCAAGGTCCATGGAAGAGGTTCACACCTACCTGGTATATTAGTTGCTCGTCGACAGTGCCTGCAGCCTGCTTGAAAGCCAAAGGCCGCAGAGGAGGCTCAAAGAGCCATTGAGAATATAAATGCGTTGTCTCCTGGGCAATGGCAAGCTCCTCCAGCGGCAAGGTGAACCCTTGTCCTAGTACTTCCATGGCCCAACGCATATGAGCCATGGAGGAGAGAAGCGTCAGATCCGAGGTCATCAACAACGTCGACGCAACCTCTGTAATAAGAGTCTTCTTCACATTGAGAGGGAATCGTCCGAGGATGTTGGAGACTATTGTACAAAAGGAAAAGTCAGTGGAATAATGGAAGCAGATCCCAAACCACATATGGTCAGCTGCTTTGCTTGATTTGACATATTTTTTTCGTTGCCTGCTGTCATTATGAAAAAACTTGCCTGGATCATGATTTAGCAGCCCAAGCTGGGCTATCCAGTCCAAGAACATGGCCCTCCACCACCCGCTGTGCCTCTAGTCAAAAGTCAGGCTTGGTCAAACCCGCAGAAGCAGAGTCAACTTTGGTAATAATGTGTGCTGTGGCGTGTGGCAGAAGAGAAGGAAGCAAGCCGAACGCGTTTGGTATCTGGCGTTTTGCAACCTCAGTTATATGTGGTTCTTGGGTCGTCCCACACGCAGATACGGAGTGGGTATGATGAGGATGGAAATGAGGATGAATACACGCAGGGTAATCTAATAAGCGATGGGCGAGGTGGTCACCCAAGGCACGCACACACACAGACAAAACCCAATAGGTCGCTTTGTATTCCGTGGCTGAGGTTCTGGAGATGAGCGACACGGGGATGGCGGTTTACGAGGACACACAGGGTGTGAGCTTGTTCTGTCGAGGGTGGGATGAAGGTAGGGGGCAGAGGGCGGAATGATGAATAATGAGAGAGAGAAAGAGTGACGGGAGGGATGGGAGCAAGCAAGAGCAATGGTGAAAGGGAACAAAGCACAATATTGCGTGGGGGAAGAGACCTGAGCAACTTTGAGAAGAAGCACAACTAAACTATTGCCCTCGTGGCTTTTGTGCGTGAGCAATGCTGTTACCGTGCTTGGTTTGTTTCGCACTCGCTTCTCCACACACCACTGTCTTTCCTTTTATTTTCATTGCTCGCCCAATGTGGGCATGCAACCGTGTCTTTCTTACATTTCCCATCATCCCACTTCGCCAATACGCTCCTCCATCTAGGTTCGCCCACCTCCCTTCCTTTCACTTCATCGCCATTCAGTCCACTCCAGGACATAGGACGTTGTTGCCATCATGTCTGTGAGGGATACGGCTGCCACTGCTACGCAGGCTAAAACGACAAGCTGCAGTGTCGGCAAAAATGATGCTGGCAATGGTTTTGATGAAACGTCCGAGTTTGTCACAGCAGCATCTTCGCTTGCCACGGGCGTGGGGATCCAGGTATGCTAATACCTGGGAGTAAAAAAGGGTCCCAGTAAATAGTGTCTAATCTTGTCCCACCACGAACTTACAATTCCTTTTCTATTTGTTGGGAATACAAAAATGTGTAGGATTGGCTTGACGAGGGCAGTGGCCCAGCATCCAAGCGCCAGGAGCGACCAAAATGGAGTTTGCAAACGGAGTCCGAGATGCACGTACAGCGCCTTGGTAATTCTATTTCTTTTGGGTTTCGTAACGAGCAACCAAAACATCTTTATACACCATTCTAACATATCCACCTTGGTTTCAATTGTGTTCTAGAGGCCAAGCTGGCAAGTCTGAAAAAGGCCAAAGCAATGTCTAGAAAAAAGTCTTCCCAAGCAGAACACCTTGATTTTGATCCCGAATCTCAGGACATGGAGAGTGAAGAGATCTTGGCTGGTCAGGAAGAGTCAGATGAAGGTCTCTGGCTCTTGTGGAATAGCCACTCTCCTCACAAGGCAACATCATCGCTACCACAAGTAACCGCACCATCCCCCCATCCACCCATGCAGCATTATGGGACTAGAAACAGTGAACACACAGGATTTGTGGAGGAAGATGGCAATAGTAGTGAAGATGATCGTGCAGCCCAGGAGGAACGACTCGAACAGGCTAGGCAAAAGGCGAAACATGTGGATCAATACACTCGTGATACTCGGTGTTGTGCCACTTGTTCTACAGGTTGCATTATTAGCTAAAGATGCTGATGACCTGTCAAGAGACACGCTCGAGTTCCTTGCTCTTCATAGATATCATGGCTGGACCAGATATCTTTTTTTTCCCTTGCAATTCAACATACATTTTTGTGAAAAGTATTATTATAATATGAACATTTCGTTTATTGCTCATTTCAAGTTTGCATTCAACGAATAAACAAAGAAACAGTGCTGCCAAACATTTAGAATCGTTTATTTTGGTTATTGTTGCTTCTCTTCGGTAATGCCATCGATAAACTCTTTAATTGCTTCAAAATATCCTGGCTTTAAGCAAGTGTCGTTGTGGGTACCCTCGGCAAACTCCTTCCAGACCACTTGGCCAGTTGTATCGACCAGCTGGCGCAGTGTATCCATGTGTTTTGGCGGGACAAGCTCGTCCTTACGACCTGAGAGGAAAAGGACAGGCAGGCGCGCGATATTTTGGATCATCCGCTCCGAGTCCCAAATTTGGTGGCAAAGGAAAGCCACCTTACTGATCATTGGCAGCACATGTGGAATGACTTTTGGCTATAATAGCGGTACACAACAAAAGAAAAAAAAATAATGATTGTTAACAATAAAGCAAACGAGGAGGAATACAAAGAGGATACTACTGCAAACATAAAACGAAGGGAGGTCATATTTACCAGACTAAGGAATGTGTTTTCAACAATGAGTCCTGCAAAGTCGTCCTCGTTCCTTGCCACAATATCGATCGCGACAGCACCTCCTATCGACTGTCCATAGGCGATTAATTTGGTTTGCGACAGAATATCGTGGTTCTTGATGTAGTCCAACGCGGTCTATTTTCAAATAAGACACAGCATTCAAAAGGGGAAAAGGTCAGTCATCAGTCATCGCGACTCCGTCCCAAGGTGAGCATAGTCTATTCCACTAAAAAGCATTATTCTGCCTACATGAGCGTCAATTCTTAGACCCTTCTCATTGGGGCTGCCTTCACTTAGTCCATATCTAGCAAAGAGGTTGAGTGTTACGATTGTTAGTGCAACAGTTACTCCCACGGCTCAATCTCGTACGACATCCAACCTATCGGTAATTCCCCAACGTACCCACGATACGAGAGCATAAATACATTGCATCCAAACACACGATGAAAGACATCGGCAATAGATAGACGATGTCCCATATTACCAGCATTTGCCTACAATAAGGAAAGGAAACGAAAGGAAGAAGGAAGAAAAAAAACTCCGAACGCGTAAGAATCTTTATCTCAACCACCGTGTTACCGCAGAACTTTAAAGCACCGAACTCCACGCCTTCTCTCCATTCTCCACCTTCTTTCCTTCCTTACATGTAAATATAAGATTGTGGGTCGTTCACGGGCAATATTGTCATCGGGGTGCTTGATGAGATACGCCTTAATCTTCACCTTGTCTGGCGTCACGAGTGTCAGGTCCTCATAGGGGAGGCCAAATTGCGAGGGTTTTGCAACCTACTCCGAGAATCGAAAGAAGAGTCGAATGATAGTCAGGACATGGCAGCAAGAAAAATTGCTCAACACGTTGTTGTTCCTCCATGCGAGTAGGAAATATGCCCAAAGGTGAAACCCGGTTTATCAAGCGGGGAACGAGAATCTCCCGCCAACCAAAGGGATTGTGTGAGGGCCAACAATGCGATATTATCAAGGCTCATCCCGCAGGAGATCCTTGTTCGTTTTTCCTTTTTTCATGTATGAATGTTTCTGTAGAGTAAAGTTCAGTTCCCTTTTGTTGAACGCCCAATGGTCACCGGAGCACGGAGAAGAATGATTTGTCTTATTGTTTATGTTTTTGAGTAACCGTACATGCGTTCGTGATCCTTCGGGGAAACTGGCTGGATAAATGATCTCGCATTGGTAGTGGTAAAGCAAGGCACCTCCACTCAAGACAGCTACTGCAGCAGCAGCAAGAGAGTAAGAAAGATACCAAGGAAGATAGGATGACATGACTTCAAATGGGACGTAAAAATATAGCAAGGATACGGCGAAAGGAAAGGAGAAGGCAGCTCCAATGCAACTGTACCAGGGATATGGAAGGAGGTGGGGTGTAGGTGAGGGTGTGGCGAGGAGGTCTGTGTATTTGTGTGTGTTTAGTGTGAATGTGTAGGAGAGCAGAGCTCGCTATTAGTCTCTCATTAAAGGAAGGATGGAGGTAGAGGCAGACGAATGCAATCAGAGGCAATGAGAAACAGCCAATTGAATGGGAACGATGGAGTCTAAAATATTGTGGAGCAACAAGCGGAGGTCCGTCATTTATGCGGAGAACCTGGATCTGGCTTGTCCTACATCCTTGCATTTTCCTCATTGCTTTCTAGAATCCATCACCACATTCACACATACACACATACACGCACTTTTACTGGTCGCACAGCCTATCACCAGATAATGGTTCACCGATTATTAGCTTCCTCCCGCACGGCAGCTCTAACCCGCTCCGTCGGCAAGATCGCTCTACGCGACTCCGAGCACCGCGCTTCGGCTCTGGCTCAAGGGACGATGGCGCTGTCAACTGTCCGCCATACGCGCTGCCTTGCTTCATTCCGATCTAACCAGAAGCACCTTGCAAACTCGTCTACAACAACTCCCTCCCCTACATCATCCTTCTTCTCGTTGAGGGCAAAGTCAACATCGGCCGACACAAGGCGACAGCAGAAGCAGCAGCAACAACAACAACAACAACAACAACGGCGAGCCAACCCCTTTCACGGCGGAGCCCCTGATAACTCGGTCGTCGCCTATGTTGGACCCTACATGCGATCATTGCAGTCGGGAAAGAGTGTCGCGTTTGTCTTTGGTGCATGTGGCTGTATGGCCGTTCCTGCCACTTTGTACCTTGGCAACACCGAGCAGCTCTTGGCAGTCGTTGGTAAATTTTCAACTCAAATATTTGGTGTTTGTACTTCGTTTATTCCTCTTTTTCCAATGTCCTTCATATCAAATATTCACAACAGAGAGTCAACAGATTCCAACGGGCCTCGTTTTTTTTTATTTATTGAGCTAAACAAGATCCAATATTTGTTTTGCCCTATCGACAATCTATGAAAACGCCCTAGGGTAGATGCAGTTCTGTTGAAGACCCTTCGGGCTTCTTAGTCATCCTGTACCACCTTTCAATCTCAAAAGCCTCTTTCATACGTGGCGTCAAAAAGGATATCGATACGGGTACCCACCTTCATTAACCTATCCATGTCATTCTCTCTCTAACCCACTCTTCCTTCTATCTGCTGCCTTAAAACAACCACTTAGCTGGACTTGTCTCACTGTCGCCTTCCATCATCCTGCATAGCTTGACTCGCCACGATGTCTCCAAGATTTCTGTCGAGGGTACAGCTTCCAAGACAACACCATCCGCAGTTCGTGTCAATAGTGAGAGCGACTCGATTCAGATGTCAATCGAGCAGCTTAACTGGCGCGGCAAGCCAAAAACTGTCTCTGTCGCCTCCAAAGACCTGATCGTTGACGAGGCTAAGAGTAAAGGCAACAAAGTTGTCTGGAAGCTACCTGGATCGATTGGCCGACGAGAAGAAAAGTTCCGCATTGACAAAGTCATGTTGATGAATAACCCAAGCTTTGCCTTTGTTTTGGATCAGATCGAGGAGCAGTCAAAGAGGAAGAAAGCCGAAGCTGCCTCTGATAGTCAGAATTAGAGCCTATTTGCAATGAAGTCTTTGTGCGAACCGACACGCAAAAAAAATTGACCACGTTACGTAAAACCGGATAATGCCCAACGGCTGATTCCCCAAATACATATTTGGACTTCGACGGCCGAGTTGTCACTTCACTCGACCAGCGCACCAATAAGAAGAAAGACCTCATTCCCCCACCCCTCTTAACAAAATTGAGCCGATCTCGCCTGGGCCGCAGTGGCTCAATAGCTATAGACTGAAGAATAATATCCGATGGAGCACTAGTACACTGTAAGGCGAACGCTCGTAAACGTGTGTCTGTATGAGCATCATACAAATTTATTATCCTTGCATGTGTAATCTTATTGTACAATTGAGGTGGGAGATAAAATTGGTGGACAAACATCCTATGCGTCCGCCTTGGCTTTCTTGGCGCCATTGACAGCAGGCTGCTGGTTGTTCTGCTGCTTACGTTTCTTGCTGTTGGCGATAATGTCCCTCTTGTGTGCAATCTTCTTCTTGTCGTATGTCGACATAGTGTTGATAGTCTTGCGCTCAATTGGCTTCTTGCGCAGATTCTTCTTTTGGTTTTTGCTACAATGAAAGTTGCAGATTAAGGGATAACAAAAATATGAGTGAGTTGTCTGGCTGTAAACCTACGAATATATCATGCCTGACATATTGTTCAAGTCGTGTTCCATACCTTGGCTTCTTCATGTTCAACATCCAATCCGGTACTTCGCAACCAGACTCGCGCATCACGTTCACAATGCTCTTGAGATATGTCTGATCCTCGTTCGTGAAATACGTGATAGCCTCACCTGCCCGTCCAGCACGACCCGTACGACCGATTCGGTGAATGTACGACTGCACCGTCTGAGGGAAATCATAGTTAATAACCAAGTTGACGCCCTTGAAGTCAACACCACGGGCCATAAGTTCCGTCGAAATCAGGACCCAGATCTTGCCCTGTCGGAAGCTCTCGACAATCTTGTCACGCTGTGCTTTGGTACGCTCCGAATGGATCACATCCACATGAATACCATCGTAGATCAGTTCGTGGAACAGCTCCTTGGCACGCTCAATACTCTGAACGAAAATCAAAACGGGAGGCTTGAGTCCTCCTTGAATCTGCTGCCGAATCGCCACTAACTTGCCCTCTTCAGAACCACAGTACACGAGCTTCTGGTTAATCGTCTCAGTTGCGGCGTTCTTTGAACCAATGACAATACGAATAGGTGAGCGCATAAATGTGTTGGCCAGAGCTTCGACGCCAGAGGGTAGAGTGGCACTGAAGAGCGACTTCTGCAAAGATGGATGCGAGCATGCTGCAAAAATCTCATCTGTTTGCTCCAAGAAACCCTGTTCCAATAGCTTGTCAGCCTCATCAAGAATCAAGTGCTTGACACTATTAGACGGTGATATATGAATTCTTCAGGTAAGTATACGATACTTAAATATGAGCGCATAGAAAATGATCCAAAACCGATCACATACTTATTGAGCTCCATCTTTTCCTGTTGAATGGCATGGACCAGTCGCAATGGAGTTGAAATCAAAATATCGTATTTCTGTCGCAGATGAGGGGCCTGTCCTTGAGTTGCTGCTGTTGCCTTGGTCAACATGCAAATCTTGAACTTCCTTCCAACGCTTAGCTTCTTGATTTGATTGAAGATCTAGTACAGGGTTATAAACATATCAAAGGATATTAGATCCGGACTCCTGTCAAAGCTTGAGGTAAAAGCCTTGTGGTGTACTCTGCAACAATTCCTATACCTGTGTAGCCAACTCGCGAGTCGGAGAGATAATGACAGCCCGATAGCCAATCTTCTCTGGTCCTTTGAGATCATGAAGGATAGGTAAGACAAAGGCCATAGTCTTACCAGAACCTGTCGGTGCCATTGCCATCACATCACGTCCCTAGATGTCAAAGGGGCAAGGTATTGGTAAGTTGAACTGTCATGATATTTGTTTCCTCACTCCATTTTGGGCATTATGTGTGAGACCTACATGGAGAATGACTGGAATAGCCTGCATTTGGATAGGTGTAGGTTTCTTAAATCCTGCATCAGCAATGTTTCGCTGAAGGTAAGGAGCAAGCTGGTACTGCTTGCACAGACCTTCAAAGCTCTTGAATGGATTAGGAATATCAGTTCCGTACACCCTGATCTTGAGTTGGCTGCGGAAAAAGTCGAGCTCCTCCTTGCTAGAAAATCCGATGTTATCCCCCTGCTGTTGTTCATCATCGCTAGCCTCGTCGCTATCTCCCTCACTCTCATCGTCATCGTCTTCGTCATCATCGTCGTCAGCGTTCAACGTCTGATCCTCGCCACTGCTCTCACCGTCATCCTCGACCTTTGAAGCTAATAGGAGGGATGGTAGAATAGTCGTCTTAGTTTGCCGTGAAGGACTCAACTCGAATAACGTTATTTTCTTAGCATTTTCACATACGTTTTTGAGAACCATTCTTTGCTACAGGTTGCTTCTTGTTTTTGAAAAAGTCGAGTTCTGCGGAAAGAGCTGCCTCAGCATCGGCATTCAGTCCAGTCGAGGCTGCCTTTGGCTAGTTATCATATAGACAAAGCATTGAATACGTAATGTACCAGAAATAGCGTTAGCAACTAGGACCTGAAAATTTGTGCCAGATAAAGCCTTGAATATAGAAAGCGTGAGGCTTCTAACCTGAAAAATCTCAATGTCTTCCTTGAAGCGCTTCTTGTCAAAGCGAGCACCACCACCAAGCAGTCTAAACAAATCCATGCCGATGTTGAAATGTCAAGGCTCACGACCGAGGACAATGAATGTATAAAACTGAGGAACAAAGTTCAAAAAAAAAGAAAGGTAGCTTATGGTGTCAACAAACGGATATTATGCAGTCACAATCGCCGCGAATGATTTGGTGGCGGCCCTTGTAACAGAATATTTGAATATGCAACCAAGGTTCCTAACACCCAACCCTATTTTGTCCCTTTGATGCAACTCTAATGCTCCGGAAACCAGAGTGCTCTCCATTCACGACAATGATCAGCTGCATTCGGAAAACGGCACAAACACAACTACCGCGCTTTATTTGGACGAGGCGCACCTTTAGTAGCAAGAATGGTATGGGTACTATGTCATCCCTTTTCAACAAGTGCTTTGAACACACGTTCAGGAACAAGGAAACCTAACGACGCCACTAAACCAACCTTTCCTATTCTCTGGACCTCTGCTATTGTGTCCCCACCTATCCGCGACCTTCACTTTGCTATTATATCCCCCTATTAATAGACCAAGCAAATCCGGTGCGCGGCATGAAGGACCGCTTTGGCGAAGAGAACCTTCGTTTTCAATGGATCACTGGCAAGGGGGCCAAATTAGCAGGACTGTATGGTTTTGAGCAGATCACGACCCCCATCCTTGAATATGCTCAAGTATTTGAGCGCACGCTTGGAGAGGACTCAGATGTTGTCGGCAAAGAATTATACTCGTTTGAGGACAAGGGTGGCTCTCGCTTGACCATGCGCCCGGAAAACACAGCACCTGTGGTCCGCGCGTTAATCAGCCACAAAAAATACAACGACTTGCCACAAAAGTATTTCTACTACGGACCAATGTTTCGACATGAGAGGCCGCAAAAAGGTCGTCTTCGCCAAGTATGAACGCCGCTCCATCACAAAAGGAGAGTATGATCTCCTTAGCAGCAAACAGCCATTGAGGCATTTCTATGGGCACTATGGAGGATAAAACCGAATAACCCTGTACTCTTCTTGATTTGTTCACTTTCGCGATATTCTTTAGTTTGAACAATTTGGAATTGAATTGTATGGACAAGGACACCCAACATCCGACGTCGAAGTCATTGAGTTAGCAGCCTCTTTTCTCAAGAGTATCGGACTCAATAATGTTACGGTATGTCCAAACTCTCATAATACCACGGACGTGGTGATGGACAGTCTGACGGAGACGCTGGATGGATGAATCGACACGACACCGGTACTACGGCTTCAGCACATTCTAATAGTTTTATCCGCCTGTCTGCTCACCAAAAATCTATAGCTTGAGATCAATTCTCTGGGTGACGAAGCATCAAGGCAAAGGTATAAAGAGTCGCTCCGAGCCTACTTAAAGCACCATGTCGATAAGCTATCGCCAGATAGCATCAACAGGTAAATACGGCATATCCAACAAATCCTCTAAATCATGGGTACTATTTCTCAACTTCCTATTCACATTCTTCCCATCTTTCATCATATTTCAAACATAAAAGATTAAACACCAATCCTCTTCGCATCCTGGACTCAAAATCCCCACAAGACGTCGAGATCCTCCAAAATGGACCCATTCTTAGCGACTATCTCACCGACCAGGCTCGTGACCGCTTCCAGTTCATCACCAACTCACTATCACATCTTGACATCGCCTTCAACATCAACCAAAAGCTCGTCCGTGGTCTTGACTACTACCAAGACACTGTCTTTGAGTTTACCATGGCCAGTCCTTTATTAGGCGCACAACAGGCCACTGTGCTAGCTGGAGGCCGATATGACGGTCTCGTCGAAAAGATGGGTGGTCCTAAAGGGATTGCGTCCATTGGATGGGCTGCCGGTTTAGAGCGCCTTGCGCTTCTAGTCGAAGCACAAGAGCCCGCCAACAAGCCCTGGCGCGTGCGGCCCGTGGCCGTTATCCCCGTCCCGGATACACCTTCAGTGACCCAAGGTGGATTGCTGTCGAGCACTAGCAAGAGCAGTACTGGTGGTGACGACAGAGACGATGGGTCTAGCCAGGTGTTGCACACCACTGTCGCTATGGCGCGCCAATTGCGCGCGGCTGGAATCGCTACAGAACTGATGCATTTGACCAACTCTACCAGTAACAAATCGCAACTTCCAAAACAGCTGATTAAAGCTGTTAAAATGGGCGCGAGCCATGCCATTCTCGTTGGCTCGGGTGAGCTGGCCAAAGGAGTCGTCACCATGAAAGACCTTGACAAGGCAGAGCAAGTTCAGTGCTCTCTCGAGCAAGCGATTGCAGCTATCTTATCAGCAAAGAATTGAGCGTGTAGAAGGCAACGTACAAGAAAATAGAATATTAACTCTTAATTATCGACAAAGTGATGTGTTATCATGATCCGTCCTTAGAGTTCACTGTATTGTATGTGTATAGAGTGCAGAGTATTGGAATTTGAAGATGGCAAACGTGGGGGAGGACGTGCCACCTTTCTGTGCTATAACAGAGTGCAGAGAAATGAAAAGCTTGAAGCAGAGGGAGCTGCAATTTGCTTTCTCTTGTCCCTTGTTTGTACTACGTACATATGCCCAAATACCCTCAGGTACAACAACCTCTCTCCTGAATCGAATCGTTAAACCAAATTACTACCGATGACGCTTCCATGGCCACCTCTCTCTCTATAGTGTAACCTTTTTCCTTTTTTTTCCTCCACGAGAACTACAGCGATAAAAGAAAACTATGATGGCTGCTGCTACTTCACCCTTACATTCTCGCGCAAAAAAGCTACAAAACGATCGATAAACTATATAAACTCCAGCTTTCTCGAGATTAATGGGAATTACGGTTACTGGGGAGACCTTGGTCTGGACACGATGTACTATCCTAGGGTGGAGAACAGTTATAGTATAGCCCCTAGTTTCTGGGCCTATGGACATATCTTTAGAAAAACATCCCCACCCGTATACAGTTTTGAGGGTGCATGAGGGGATTCAGCCGACGCGACGAGACGACTCGAGTTTATATGATTACATGATTAGCAGACAGACTCATTTTCAACTGTTTCTTCGCGTAAAGTACATTCTCCGATGTCTACCACATTAGTAGGAGCCTGATACGTGATACAGCAATTACAAAATATTCTATGAAAGTCACTCCATACTAACATCACGGTGCATTGGAGTACAGGTAGGACGAGGCAACGCCTTTGACGTCTTGACTTGTCGAGGTACCATCCAAGTGTTGGATCGTGATGTTGCAGAGGGCACTGGTATAGCCGAGGGTGACGACTCGGTGAGATTTGCGCCTTGTAATTGACTGTGCATGGATATAGGCGGTCCTCGGTAAAATCCAGGCTGCATCTTCGGTCGATCCACAGGTGCATGAGTCTTTGGTGTCTTTGGAAGTTTCAGCTTGGAGAGGTTGTCTTGTAGTTGATCAATTTCCATATCCATACCATTGCTTGGTCTAACAGCGGCATCACCATCCATGTTACAAGCTGACTCTTGATCCTGAGTTAACCTAGGGTTCCCACCCGATGCTGTTTGAATCTTATGTGTGTTACCAGGCTCGTTGTCGTCAAAAGAAGGTGACGCTTCTCTTGAGGAAGATGAAGAGTCTGTATCCATGCTTCTGTCATTTCTTACGGATTCCCGCCATCTGGTTGTCGCCTCTTTGTGTGCCCGTTTGAGACCAAATTTTCGGATCCGCTTCTCGAACGGTACAGCCCCTTCTTTCACAATGTCGAAATTGAATGACCGTGGATACATATGCCTGTCGATCAAATGTAGCCGTCGTCCATGTGTGCTTTTGAATGCCTGAGGGCAGCCTACCACAAAGCACTGGTACTATAAGAGAAAAGAATAAAGACGACATGGTAAGATCTGTTGTACGTTGTAAGAGAATACTCTCGCTACCCATTTTTTTCTATTTTGGCAGAAAGACCCCCCATACCGTTCTCTCGCCTCGCTCGCGTCGGATCTTGACAAGAACATCGTGTATCTCATGAATATGAAGCTTGAGCCACCGCTCGCCTGGCATAGGCTTCCCACAAGTATAACAAAGGTATCTATGATTGGCATCATAATGCTGCTCATAGGCTGACGCGCTAGAAAACGTCAGTTCACCATGACATGGTGCCTGTCGACAAACGATAGGACGCGGCCTATTTTCACATTGAAAGGGGAGGGAGTTATGTGAGAACGTAGAGGCACGCAGAGGCTATGATAGCATCACACCGTGTAAGCTACGCTTTTGGCTATCAAAGCAGCCAAGGGCCTTACGCTTTCCAAGGCGCTGCTGTCTGGTTGTCCTTCGAGGGATCAAAACCTTCGACTGCTGGAATGTACACATTGTGGTGATTCAGCCGTTGCCATGCCAACTTGTATTCCAATTCACCCTCATCAAAAAACTCGTCATTGATGGGGCGAGGGCGCTTGCCGCCCATGCGGAATGAGAGCTTTACTGAAGGCTGCAATGTCGATGTTCTGGAGTCATGACCAACATGGCCTGGCGGAACAAGATCAACCTCCATGAGAACTGGGATAGTTAGTGCAATACCTTCGCCCAAGGCGTGACTATTCCCTTTTTATGAGAGACGGTAAAAAATGCAAAGAACGTTCTCATTTCATTTGACTGTTATTTATTTCGGTCAGTCGTAGAAGACCTACTATTTGAACGTGTCAAAGCACACAGCAGCTAACACAACTACCAGGAAATCTTTGCGATCTGATCTTCGTGATCCCATCTTCCCATCTTCTGTTTACCACTACTCTCATAGCCATGCTCAATCATTCGGGAGCGAGTGGATAATATGGAAACGTCTACGGCATGTTTCCGATGTAACTTTCCATGGTTTTAAGTCCTTAATACCTGGCACATGTGGAATGTTCGCTAGTCTCGCACAGTTGAACTTGGTGTTCTGAGGCTTTGGCTGATGAGTCTGTTAGAGCGTTACAGGATGGCAAAGATGAGACCGTTAATGGAAAAGGACCAATTCGATATTGAACGGGCGCCAAACTGATGATCACTCGACGTATCTACAGCGATTTCGCAAACATTATCATTTCTTTATACGATACTTGCCGTAGTTCTATTTCAGTTACCTACTGGATGAGTGATGGTCTTCTCCTTCAACAATGCATTTGCAGAGACTATTGTGTACTCTATATCAAGATGATATCCGAAACTGCAATAAAAGAAATACAATACAATACTGAACAGCCCTGTTGGCTCAGATTAACCCCTGTTGGTTGTAGTGCATGCAAATACTGTTCACACTTTCACCGAACGTACCATCCTACTGTGAGCAACATGGTCGAAGCTGCTCTCAACCAACATGCACACCATCCTATCTCCAAACTATGGAGGTAGATGCTGTTGCTGCTCTGGGTCGCGTGTGGAGAGATTAGCTTCAACTACAGTGACTTGATCTCTGGTTAACTCCCCTCGCTCCACATCTATAGCATGGGCCAATAATACCTCATCATCAACAGTAACCCACTGTCAATTCACGTGTTTTATAATGATTTTTACACTCGGTTCATGTGGCGGTAACTCATCTGCTGCTACTGCTACCCCATCTGACAGCATCCCATCCAAAGCTGGTCTCTCTACTCAAATAGCCCTACTAGACTCGTTGATGGTTCTACGTTTCAACCTTGCCAGGCTGTGCAAGATAAGCCACATGGCCCCTCACCCCCTTTCCAAAAAATGTATCTGTGTGAGCGAGACATTGCATCACACTTCTCTTACCCTATTAAACCCTCCATTTTCATTCCCTGTCTGAGAGCCAGCATTTCATCTGCCTCTTTTTCTCATCACTCTTTCACTCTTCTCCTTCTCTCCTACCGACTGCCTTGCATTAACAGACAGTCCTATTGACACACCGACCGCCTGACAGACCGACAAACAGACAGTCAGACGGACAAATAGACAGACAAGTCAAGACTATCCCCAATAACGAGAAGAGACAGAAAGAGATACACACACTCACGCCCAGACGGCGAACACAGGAAAAAGAAATGTCCAACTCCGCTGAGAACAACTTTCGCAATGCATTCAAGAACTTTGGCGCACGAGGTGGCATCTCTGTGACAGACAGTTCACCAGCATCCAGTGGCAGCGCATTCAGCAGGGCTTCTGACTGGTTTGGTGGCGTCAGGAACCAGGTGTCAGGTTACGTCCCAGTGTCCCTTGGAGGTACTGGCGGACAACAACAGGAAGAAGACTTTTTCGGCCTGACATGGTTCCAGGTAAAAATTCTTCTTTAATCAGGATTGGGCGTCGAACACCAATGTCGGTAACACACTTGTGGTGGAAACAGACAACTCACCCCTTTGGCTCGTCTCTCTCTTTCTTCTTGAATACAGCGTATGGCAGGATTCGCCATCTGCGCACTCGGTGGAATCGCCTGTTTCATGATTGTAAGTTAATTTCCACAGTATTGTAGTGGGCCACGTAGTCCGATCAGATACTTTACAGGACAGAAGGAGCGAAATTCGGTTGTTTTGTTGGCGTTCTTGGCATTCTTTCCTCAATCATATAGCAGTCTTCTGACCAGTCATTTCTATCTCGCTCTATGTCTTATATACAACTACACTGGATCTAGGCCATTTTCATGGGACTGCCTGCACTACTACTCCTGAATCCTGGCAAATTCGCCACAAGCTTTACCCTTGGAAGCATCTTGATGATGTGCAGGCAAGTATTTTCAACTTTTTTATTGTTTACACACACACGACACATGAAAAGATCCTTCATATACTACATGCATATTAAACAGCGTTTGGTTTCCCTTTCCATCTATTTTTTTTATGAAACATTAGTTTTGCGCTACTTCGAGGGCCAATGACACACCTTCGCACCATCTTTTCGCGGGAGCGCTGGCATTTCACAGTAGCATACTTTGGATCGATGGCATTCACGCTTTTTGCCTCCTTATCTGTAAGTTGTTAGTGCAGTTGGTTAACCGAGAGAATTTGCTCGCTTTCTTCTTCCATTGAAATGAGAAGGGGAACAGAGTCGCTAACTTTGTGTACTGCATAATTGCTGCCTCTGCAACTCTTAGGCATCTGGTCCATTCGGCTTTATCTTGACGATTATTGGATCCGTTATTCAAATCTTTGCCTTGATCTGGTATTTCACCTCGTACTCTCCTTTTGGAAGCAGCCAAATTCGCCTTGGTACTCGCATGACCAGCTTACTGCCAGTGTAACTTGTGTCAATTTCCCCCCCCCCCCATGGCTGGCAAGCAGGTAGTGATCGAAAGAAAATCATGTTGTTTGTACATACGAATAAATACTATCACATACCCCCCCAAATGATTCCACAAACACGTCTCGTGTGTGGGAATATCATAGCAGCCACGCCTTTTCTACTCGCCGGTTATAAATATATATAAATCTATCTGTCTATACATAGATTCTATAGAATCAATTCCAATAGCTATTAGAGGCTCGCTTGGTACGGAAGGCAAGGTAGAGAAGGGTGAGGAGGCCAAGCGATGCTGAACATGCACCAAGGATAAAGGATGTCCGGTAGCAGTCGGGGCCAAAGCACTGTTTCGTGTGCTCATGACGAGCCTCCGAGTCGTAGAGCCAGCCAAAAACGAGGTTGAACGTTTGTGATCCAACCGCTGGCGCCAGTGAGATCCAACCCCAGTTCGTGCCAAACGTCGACTGCCCAAACCACTCACTTGTGATCGTGGGTGTGACTCCAAAAACGCTGCCATAGCCTAGACCGACCAGTACTGATACTTTGGTCAACTGGTCCACCTCCGTAGTATGCGCACCGAACGATTGGCCTAGCCAGACACAGCATGCAGCATAGAACAAGAAGAAGACGCGACCAATACCCCACCAGGTGCCACGACCTCTCTTGCCCAAGTCCGACATGAAACCGACAGAGATCCGACCCAGACACGAAAAAAGACTGACAAGTGAGACGTGGTGGTTTTGAAGCTTTTGTAGGCGAACCAACTCCTCCTCTGTCGGCGGTGTGGAAGGGTCCTCGTAATGGTCGCGATAGATCGATCGGATGATATTGCCAGCATTACCAATGTACATCAGAGATGGTCCTGCCAACAAGAGAACACTAAGCCAGAGCAGCTGCGCCTCACGGCTGGTTCGGAAGAGTGCGAATCCTGCTCGAGGCCGGGAGGACACCAGTGGCTCTGATGCTTGTGCATTCGTGGCGTGCTGGTGAGAGCCTGCGGCTATAAGTCTCTCGCGCTCCTGCGCGTGTCGTCGCGCCTCTTCTTCAGCATCACTAAGCAACTCTTCCGAATGTAATGTCGATGCCCGAGAATGATTGGATTGTGGTAGACTTTGGTCTGATGCGTCCGAGTGGTGAACAGGAACCGAACCGATACCTGTCCCGACGCCAACGCTTGCAGATGCTTCCTCAGCGATCTTATCCTCCTCAGGCGACTCCTCAGCAAAAATGCGGAGCAATGGAACGGCCGCCAGGATAGTAACACCGATGGTGATTGCGACAAACATCAGAAAACCCTGTGTATCGTCAGGATAGGCATATGAACTAACTTGAGCGAAGAGCAGGGCCGAGAGGCCAAACCCGGCAATTGGGACACCCATGGCAAGGCCCCGAGAAGCATGAAAGTTATGGTTGTTGGTACTAACGGCAACCATGTAACCGGATTGGGAACCCATACCAACAAACGCAAGGAAGATAAATGCCGCCAAGAAGCCACCTCGGCCAAAAATACCTGAATAGGTGAAAGAAAGGCCTGCATAGCCGACCATCAGCAGCAACGCTGTGACCACACCCATCCTGTAAATGAATGGGCAGAGAGAGCAACAGTGAACATTGGTCAAACACTTTGGACAAAATAAAAAGCAATAGTGTACCCAATTTATTTGAGAGGGTGTTCCTCAGTATAGCTCACTTACTTTTGTGGGCCGTGGAGGTCCACCAATCGACCAAACAACGGACCTATCATCATCCAGCATTTGGTACAACCACAAGTCTGTCAGTGTGGTGATAGAACAGAGGACATATTCATCTGCAGTAACACAATTGCGCGACGAGGGCTTTTTTGAGGTGGGGAAGATCAGGCAGGATGCCACTTCGCTTTTTTCTTTTAGCCTCTACCACACAGAGTATGGCAATGGAGGAGAGAGAGATCCCTGCTGCTGACCCTGGATATAATGCGTGCTGAAGAGGAGAAAAGGCTCAATATACTTCAGAGTCTATTCTTCTCTTAGGGCAAATTGAACTTACCAGAGAGAAAGAGACCATAATGGACACCTGCGGCCACAATCTACATGCACAAATGAATGGACAAACATAATGAACAAAATGCATCTTACAAACTGATCACGGCCATAGCAATGCTGCATACGTCTACATACATTTGACATGAGCCCCGAAAGGTTGAGCTTTGCAGTAAGCTGGTTGCCATAGGTGGAATACAAGTATGGTGTACCGGATACAAGGGCAACCGCACAGGCTGCCAAGAAGGACCCTGCTCGGGCTTCTAGCGTGGCATTCCGATGCCGATGGAAAGTCATTGAAGGGTAAGAGTGAAGAGGTCGTTTGACTCTGGAAAACGGACTAAGTGAAGGGTAGAAGTATGAAGAGTGGGGAAAGCGAGGAGCGAGGAGAATTTGACAAACAAAAACTGTTCCTGCTCTAACAGGGGCTAATCCGAGCAGAAAAGGAGTGCAGCAGGGGGGAGTTGGAAGAATGACAGAGATGAAATGAACAAGAGAATGAGAAAATTACCTATGCATTGGACGAATGAAGTGGGTAAAGGGAAGAAAGATATACAAGTTTTTTAAGGTTCCCAGGGTCAAGGACATGTGTCCCGAGGGAGAGAGAGAGAGAGAGATCGAGATATCTGTGCTGGGTGGGGCTTTCCATCAAGCCCATCTTCCCAGCCTGCGAGATGATGAACTCAAGGTTAACACGACAGAGAGCGGTGAGGGAGAAGACGACTCCATCTCGTGGTCAAATGTCGCCATGGCGTACAGATCGATATGGTTGTGTGGAACGGGGCGAGCAAGCGGAGGTTGCAAATCAATCATGTACTCGGTCACACTATGCCATTTTTGACCAGAGATTCCCGTGCATCAGTGCATCGGTTGCCACCAACCTATGAAAAAGGGTGACCTGAAATCATATCCATTGGCACAGTACACCTACCCATTGCTCTGCAGTGCCTCACCTAGCCCCTGAGCACAACGAACCGTATGTGTTCATACAAGTGAAACTGATGATCCTTCAGCTTTGCTTGTTCCGAGTTCCTGGTTTGTTCCCTCTCTATCCTCTCCACATCCCTCCCCTCTCACCCTATCGTGCCATGAGAGACAGGCTATTCTAAATGCCCCCGTCGTCCCAAAATAGAAGATCCTGCCAAGTTCATCCTTAGATAGAACCACGCTATCTCCAAGGGCCCTTTGTCCTTGCCAATGCCCTCATTAGATTTCACCCTAGCTCATTGCAACGATCGAGACTACAAACAAAACAATACATACCGATGGACAAAGACAACATAACCAGCTAGCTTGTATATTCCCGCCGAGTCTTTCAATTCTGTTGTCCTTTTTCCTAGCTTCTAGCCCCAATCCTCCTTTTCCGCACACTTAACCATCCCCAACTCGTCAGAAATTTTGAACCTCTATAGAAGCTCTACAAACCCCACTTGTCCATTTACACTATATATTGTATACTCTCTACTCTTCTCTCATAAACTGGACCGCTCCTCTCAACTCTCCGTTCCGGAGCATTCGGCTCACCCATGAAGGGCACATTCCTTTCACCACCTTTGTTGGCGATTAGCCTATTTGTACATGCCGTTCTAGCCAGCGCTTCTGAAAGCAATGGTAACATCAAGTTTGAGCTTCAAGCCAACGTAGTGTCATGCGGAGCAGATCCTTCAGGAGGAAGCTCCTCGAATTCAGAGCCCCACACTCTTTGCACATCGCCCGAATCGAAACTGTTTAGCAATATTGTCTTTATTGAAGGAACACCAAACCCAGGTGCCACAGGAGTGCGAGTAAGTCGACAGATGTTTAGAGTTTTGTTCATTGCCGCATTATCATCAACCGTCATTGAAACACAAAGAAACGAGGGCTTTGCTAACTAATATCTTTACTTGGATAACATATAACAAAAATCATAGGGTCGTTTGTACGATGTGGGCACGCTGTGCGATGCAAAGATCACAGGAAAGATAGATAGGGCATGGATCGCTTTCCTTGACTGCGTTGGATGTCCTTTGGCTACAAAAATGGCCAACTTGGAACACACCAACCCTCAGGCTGTCCTTCTCTACAACCAATCGCAGTGTGATTTCACCAGAGCATCTCCACTCACACACAGCACACCCTCCGCAGCTCCCGGGACATCTCTCCCCCTTGCCCCCGATTCAACCGCCACACCAGCTGCCCCGCCAGCCTCTGATCCAGCACAAAAGACTTCGCCACCTCCGCAACCAAGTGGCAGTGATCAAGAGACTTCTCCACCGTCTTCACCTCAAACGGAAGAACCAGCACAATCCCATCCATCGGAAGGAGGATTTCCCGAGGACCACCACGAACCAGACAAGAACGAAGAAGACGATAAATCTGCAAAGCCACTAAGCCGTCGCCGTCTACCGCAATTTCTCTACTCGCATGCCCCGCGTGCACCTTCGCAGACGCATGGTTCCGCTCATGGTCAAAGTAGCAGCAACGCTAATAGCTCCAATACCTACACCAACACCAGCATTAATATCAGCTCCAGTAGTAACAAGGATAATAGTTTATCTTCCACTATGGCGTCACTTCCACCATTCTTTGAATCTACCATCACCGTGGCCATGGCCGACCAAGTGGCCGTAAACTACTTGTTCAAGGTCCTGCTTGGGCCCGCTAGCACTGCTCCGCTCCCTGCTGCATTGAGTGCCCTCAAGACCCGTGCTGCCGAAGCTGCTAGTCATGGTGACAATAACGGCGCAACCATCAAGACTATCACGGACCTCATGATCAGTATCTCACCTGCTGTCATCGTTCCTACTCCAAGCGATGACAAAGTCTTGTCCATGTCCAAACCCATATTTGTCGGTGTCGCGATTATTGTCGGTTTGATGATTGCCTATGTCCTGGTGGCCTTTGTTGCTCGGCCCTTGTATCGCCGTTACAAACATCATAAGGAGGGTGGAGATGAAACACTGCAATTTAGTGGTGATCGCGAGTCTGGCCATATTCGTCGCGACCTGGAAGGAGGTGGAGGAGATGGTGGCCAAAACAACGGTCAGTCGCGCGAAATTCACACCTCCGACTGGAAGGCACTGAATATGTTTCCAACTTCCAACTTTGGGTCCCTTCAACGGTCTCAAGGCAGTAGTACGCTCGCACCAGAACACGATCGGGAAAAGGAGATGACGGAAGTAGGCGGCTTCACTCAGAGTAACGAGAAAACTTGCATGGATGCAGATAACGAGAGGATTCATTCCGAAATGCCTGAATGGGATAGGCAGCAGCAAGAAGACCGACCGATCCAAAGTGATGTTGGAGGGATGATGGCTGCAACGTTCGACGATGAAAGACACAATAAGGAGGACTATCATGCTCAAGGTATCGAAGATCATTACGCAGCCAACTATGACACCTTCCTACAGCAGTCAAACTCTTCAAACATGATCGACATTAACAGTGTGGGCGAGGGTGAGGCCAGTGCTCACCATTTCACGTACGATAATACAGAGCCCATACATAACACTTATCGAGACTACGCTGAGAACACTGCCGTGAGCCGCCGACAGAGTATTGATCGCGAGATCAATATTGTCCATGGCTGGCAGAAAGAGTCGCTGATCGATAACTCAGAAGCCTCCTGCTCTACCCAAAAAGATCAAGATCACCAGGGGAAACACTTTGTAGCCATGGCATCCATGGCTGCGATGCAGCCTACCATCTGCAATACCCGCGAAAAAGGCCCTTCCCACACTCGCCATGGCAGTGATCTGTTTGGTTGGGGTGACCAGTCATATCGCCGCAGCCTAGACTTGAAGGAGGAAGAAAACACTCACATACACCGCAAGCCAACCACTTCATCTGTTACCTCGCTGCCGACGATAAGGCGCCATTTGGGTAACAGCAGCCTACGAAGACCTCATGGTCTAGCCTCTTCTCTTCGTCATAGCCTGGAGAGGGGACAGCCGATAAACCAAATGTTTGAGAGTCAGACAGAATCCAAGTCAGACTTGCACACTGCCTTTGTCGAACGAGGCAACTCGAGCGCGGTCACCGCTGAACCTATTACCACGGACACAACAGTTCATCCAGGCAATATCTCGTCTCCTGTTCTTCCATTTTGCGCTGACTCAGCCACCCCACAATCTTCAATCCAAGAAGACCGTTTCACCCTCTCGCGAGGTAGCGGTAGTAGCGGACGCCAGACTTCTCAGTTGAACAATCGCTGCTGGTCGACGAGCACGTCTGGAACCACAACAGCTGTATCAACACGCGCGTCCTTTGCCGACGACTTTGCACGGCCTAGTAGTCTTGATGGCTTCTTTACACCATCAACCATACCGCCGAGTTCATTCCGCGCAAGCCTAGATCAAGCAAGACCAGGAAAAAGAAGTTCCCCCTTATCTTCTCACACTGGTTTATTTGATACTAGCGGTGTTGCTGAGGGCGTGACAACCAAGATTGATATTGCCGAGTTGCTGAGACAAGAAGAGGAGATTGCCAATGCCGAAACAGACATGTCCGCAACAATTAACTCGGTCGGTCAAGTGGAAGACAGCATTGTCCACGCACCTGTCCCCATCGTACCAACTTCCTCCAATTGCCCCACAATTGCTCAAGGGTTAAGTGACCGCGTCAACCAAAAGAAACCCTTCCGTGCACATGCCGTCAAACCCGATCCCATTCAGACAAGGATCGGAACTTCCACGGGAACCAGCAATAATGAGTCTTATGAGAAGAACGACAATACTGAGTATAGGGACAATGAACAGATATCGCCCCAATGTCCTATATGCCTGGAGTATTACAGCAAAGAGGCAATGGTGAGGACATTGCCATGCCACCACTTCTTCCACCAAGCCTGTATTGACTTGTGGCTCCTCGCCAACGATCGCGATGAATGGGCCTGCCCAGTGTGCAAACAAGACTTGATGGTGCTTTCAGGAAAGCCACAGCTGAGTCGTTCTTGGCGCGATTCACATCCTGACGAGATCCATCATCAATTCCACGTCTCGCCCGAATTGCAGAATCTTCACCACCAGCAACTACAAAATCTTCAGCGGCAACAACAGGGCAAGCACCTGAGTCCTATTACCGCCACCAGTCCATTCAGCACCAATTGGATTGATGAAAACTACCAACGTACAACACCAAGGACACCGCGTTTGTCTTTACTGCGTCGCTCTTCCAGATCCTCTCAGCGACACCGTGATGCAGACATCCAGTCGCAACAAAGACAGCAACAACATTCAGCTGGAACAGCACAATGTCCAAGCTCTGCTTCCTCTTCTTCAAAATCTCCTCAAATAGCATCCATGCTGCGAAACAGCTCTAGTCGCTCCGGATCATTGAGCAGTCGATAATGAACTAGAAAAGAACTTATCCATTAATCCCACCATTTCAAATTAATAAAGCGCCATATCAGCATAATATCATGTTCACAATCGTCACAGTATTGTTGTGGGAACCGTATGAAGATCTAACTTTAGTATTGTATATTGTTGATGTATAATGTAAGACCTTCTAGGTATTCATGGCTCTCTGTTGATGACTGTAGGGTTGTCCTGGTAGGCATGTAAATCATCGTGCTCCTCTTGATCCACAAGAACGCTATATCCACCAGGTCGTGGTGTGCCTAGAGTGCTGGAAGCCTGAGACATGCACACAGTCTCGGGTCTCGAATGCCTTGACAGGTGGTTCGACGACCTCCGCCGCCGGCCATGTCCATGTCCATGATGATGTCGGTGATGATGCCGACTCCTCCGCAGTTTTGAGTAGTAGAGCCACTGCACAAAGATGGACACGTCGAACATCAGTGTACCCGATGACCCAAGAATATAAGGCACTGCCTCTTTGAGAAATTGCTTTGACGTGTCCGGGTCGACCGCGCCGGGTGAGTTGAGAATCGACAAAGTATATGTGAAGTTACCCATTGCTGCCCAAAAGAACATCAAAATCGACAGTCCTTGCACAGACTTGCGCTTATAGTTCTTCCATAACTGCGGCATTCGACTTGACAAGTAGAATATTGTGCATACCCACGCAAAGATGCGACCTAGGTGCACCGTCGGATCCATTGGTGGTGCAGGTGGAAGT
>JAAAIY010000073.1:42663-118753 GCA_016098105.1 Actinomortierella wolfii
TGGATACCACCACTGTCCTGTCGTTTCAACACGCGCCCTGCCATCGTCAGCGCCATCCTTGTTCCCGACGACACTTGCTGGTGCTGCTGCTCTAGATTACCTATCGGGACAGTGCTGCGAAGAGCCAATATCAGAAGCCCAAATAGCACAATAGATGTACTACATAGGATAGAAAAGGAAAGTTTCCAAGCTGTTAGAACAATCGTTCTGTATCCTCTTTTAGAGTCATTATTCGACGTGCTCTTTACTGTCTTCTTCAGTGAAATCAATACCTCCTGCGATGGGCAATCTCTTCAGTTGTAGTAGCGCGGCGAGGGCGTGTCCGCTGCAAGAGTGGCGAGACAGACTCAGAGTGCTCGCCTCCGCCTAGTTCAAGTTCGTCATCTAGACCATCCGGCTGAAGGTATGTTCCAGCGACACTCCGAAGAGAGGCTCCAGTGATTGTGGCTGGCCGTGACCATTTCGGACCATCCCCCTCGACATCTTCTACCCGTGTTGCATCCGGTGATGCTGTGTCAGAAACCTCGGGGAGTGGAGCGATCCAAATGTCGTGAAGCGACCTACGACGATTCTGCTGACGTGAGTAATAGACCCATTGTCCAAACAGAATGATGTCTGCTATACAAAAGTAAATAGCCAGGTATTTCTAAAGGTGTAAGAACGATTAATGGTTAGTAAACAAAGTATGTGGTAATGGTAGAAAGCCACACTCGGTGGTTGTCACGCGACAATTACCTGGAAGGGCAGCTGATGGGTGAGGTAGCACCCAAGGAGGTTACTGAGGTCACCTAAGAAGAGATAGAAAAAAAGAGAGGGCAAGGGTCAGTAAGGTTTGACCCAAACGCGTGGTTGGGTCAGATGTGCAGCACAAGCTTGTCTCTTGTGTGTACTATTGCCCTCTTCACTATCCTTCCCTCCCTCGTCTCCTCGCTTCCATGCGTTCTTTCCCCTATACGAACAATCTTGACTCCCCTTTTCCATTACCCCAACCAAAGCGATTTGTGCCGGTAGTGCCGCCATTTCGCACCATCGTTACTTCTTTTGGTGGGCTACTTTCCCTCCCTATCGGCTTTCCTTCCTCTGTCTTTTGTTCAATAAGGGGTCCTATGCGCTATGGAGAAAAGCAACTTACCAAGAAGCCAATTGATGAGAAATGGCAAAGATAGGGAGTCTAAAGAGGGGGAAACAAAAGACATGTTCTTCACGCGATTAACAACAAGGCCTCCGTCGCATTGTCCTCGTGTCATTATATGATAAGCTGAGAGGGACTGTAGCTCCTCAATCTTTCAGTCATACCTGCCGAACCAAGCTTGAAGTTTTCGATGATCTGGCTATTAATGATGTTACCAAAGCGACATCGAGGGTCATTGTAAGTATATTTGTACAGTACGTTCCAATGCCCCGGGTCACTTGACTCTTCTCAAAAGAGGCGAGTGTTTGAAAGCGCTGATAAAGTGCTGAAAGGCAATGGGTCAAACTAGCATTTCCTGTAACAAGGTCATCAACTGTTCTAATCGAGATAATCTCCAGTCCTTGAAGATACGTACGGAATTTGGGCGTTGAGCCAAGCGAAAATGGAGGCATAGCCTACATCCAACAAAAAAATTATGCAGGTTTTGCAAGTGAGTAGCTTGTAAAATTGGTGGCACTCAATGGGCATACACAAAAAGATGTCAAGCTTCGCTCGGTCCTGTTATTACCAAGAATGATACTCCATGCATGCTGTTGAGTTGTAGCACACTCTCCAAAGAGTCTCTAGAGTGTTGAATACAAGAGTCTTATGAGTAATGGCGGCTCGCTAATGTTGCCATGTCCACTTGTATGCATGTCCAGTCTCTTTTTTTGCCTTACATGGATCCACTCTATACATTGCTGTGAGGGCTCTTCCATTGTGTGAGCTGTGGAATTAGGATAGAATTAGAGAAGAGTGAGACGAATTCCAACCAGCCGCATCAATGAGGAAAATGGAGGTGAGATTTGCTAAAGTGGAGAAGTTTATGAAAAAAGGAGGAGTCGGGAGGGGAAAAAGGAGGGGCAATGTATAAAGGAGCCAAGAGAGGTGAAAGGGCTGCCTGCCCATTGGAAGGAGTACTCAACACCACGGATGTCTACCTTCGTGCCACCAAAACATTTTCCACACCCCGCATCTCCGCTTGAATATGATTCTAAATCCGCCCTGACATGTCTTGGACTGGAAGGGTTCATTTCTTTCATGGCCATTGGCTGGAGGGTAGCATTAATAATTAGGAACTGCTATGTTAGCCTACTACCTACTAGCCGAAGAAAGTACGTGAATGATCATTACATCTGTTTCTATCTCTCTCTCTTCTTTGATTAAAAACTCACCCATAAACCGTGCATCATGCATGTTACTCCTCCAGAATCAAGTCGATTCGGTAAACTTAACGAAAATCCAGCACAGCGATCTGGTATTACACTTGAAAGAATGGCGGGATACCTCCTGGTAGAGAGGCTGGTGCGCCTCTGAAATAGCAATGGCCACAGCGACACGTGCATTCCCAGGCTTTTGGCATTAGCTACTCTTGAAAAAGATGCAGTTCACGCACTCGACCATCTCATGCACGTTCACCAGCTTTTCTTGTCCGCCGATCATCCGACGATGCCTGGCTAGACGAATCTGGCTGAAATAGACGGCGCATGTCCCATGGACGTGTGGCACCCGTCCGTCATGCCGATCGTACAGTAACGAATGGGGTGCTCTCTCTTCATGCCTCTTCTTCGGCGTGCATGTTCTTGAATACAGCTGCCTACACTGGTGCCAGACTCTCCAATCAAGGGAACTGACCGCACTTGATGTCAGACACTGGGACGTTCTGGACGTGTTGGAATGCCAAGGACGCGTCGAGGTTGCTTGGCATGTGGTGATAATTGCACGTTGTGTACCACTCATCGATAGATCGACAGAGTTTGGAGTGCCATCTTGTGGTAGAGAAACAGTTAATAGAAGCTGAATGATGTTTATAATTCTTGTGAAAGTTGACCATCTCTTGGCTGCTACAAGCTCGTATTAATGGACAACCTACAACAATTTGGTAGTCGGTTAACTGAATTGACGCCCCATTCCTTACCATTTTGTTCTAGTCAACACCATTTTTAAGATTTCCTAATACATCGCGCCAGGAGGAAGCGGGTAGAGCTGGAGCAATATAATAGCATCTTCGTCTATTTGAAATCTTCCTGCACTTAAGCAAGTACTTTGGTGAATGTAAAAGACATTAACAGAGAGTATGTGGAATAAGGAGTATGCACTCCAAAAGACAAGTATGTCTGCAATTAGCATGTTGGAGCTTGCCAGCACCATGAACCTCATCCTTTTTGGATCCGAGCTGATAGACTCAACAACACGTGACTACTGTAACAGAAATCAAAGGAATTGCATGCACTTCTGGAATCACGCTGTCGTCAATAAGTCCAGATAGCTAGACTCGAGATTCTTCAAAGACTACAACACGAGTGACGACAGTAACCAGCTTTAACTACTATTCTTTTAACAAAAATTATGCTCGAAACCCTCTTTGCAATAAACGACGACTGAAAGAAAGCTCAAGATAAAACTTCTCAAATGGTACAGATAAACAGGTCAGGGATAAGAAAGTCTTTTTTGAATGAGATAAAATCTGCCGCTCTTCATGATTCATCTTCTTCCTTTTATACTAACAACTATTCTTAAGTTAACCAGTTCTTTAGCAAAGCGCCGTCTTCAACGGTCGAGTCGGTCGACTTTACTAATCATCTATCTCTCCGTTATGCGAGAAGCGGCGCCCTTGTTGGAGCGGCGTCCTTTTTGGCACGGCGTCTTCGTCGGAGCGGGATAGAGAGGCCTATCCTCTCACAACGACAATAAAATAGTCGCAATTATCCACAACAATTTACTGCGATATGGAAAGAGTTTGTAAAAAATTCAATCGAACATAGAATTTTTACTTCCCTAAGGAGGAAGATCACACAATGATGTTAGATTCTGGGATGTAACTTAGGAATGGCCATGATGATAAGAACGGGACAAGAGCGCAAGGAAGGTAAATTGTATGCAAGCGGGGGAGATTTTTTCTCTGGCAGATCATTTGCAAATCCAAAATGGAGAAATCTTTGTTAAGACAGTGGATGGTCTAGTTCACAACTGAAAATTGTTCACACGTAGCGTGCATCCTATGAAAGAGCATTCATCAGTCTGTATTTCTCTTAATAAAGGTCCAAGGTCATTAAACGAAGTGCAGTTCTTGCGACCGCTCTGCTACGGTTTGCAAAATATAAGAAGCAGCAATACTTTAGTTCGACTCAGAGAAGAGCTCGGCATCGTAAGTGTCCTCTACGGGAGTGAATTAATGTTTGAACAGCACCCTAATGGGCAGGTGCAGCCTTAATTGGACAATCATTTGCCAGCGAACAGTAGGAGGCTGGCGCCAGCGACCAAGTCTGCACTTCCTTAGACACTCAAGCGCTAATTCCGAAAGGCATCAACATAGACCACATCTTATACTAAACTATATTTGTTATCTTGCGAAACGCGATTGGTGCACTTCCAAATTCTTGACATTGGGTCAGTGCGCGCTATCCTACACCGAGATATTGATCTAGATTTCTGAGCTCGGACACCTACCCGGCGTGACCGCGCGGGATATGTCATCTTCCTTGATCTCTCACCAACCAAGACCACCCACAAGGAACACCCGAGATCCACCACCACTGCCCCTTCCATCTCTAATGCAAACACTCAATTTAGATCGCAGTAATTGGACGTGCTCCAGAAAACACATTCCAAACATGCAGATGTACTACAAAGGATTGGCCGATTCCTAGGCTTGTACTAAATAACAGGGCTCAAAGAACGCCTCGTACATGATCGCCCTTGGAGTTTAGAGCAGTCGCCGATTCTCGATCTACGAGGCAAGGACTCAGCGAAAGATATATATTGCTGCAATTTCGAACACGGAGGTAGAAGTGTCATTTTTTTAACGAAATTTAGTATCTTGTTGCAGTACCGTTCAGTGCAATACTTCGCAGCCACTTAAACTGATACAGCATTTGATCTCCTGGACTCTGATATGACGCCTACCCTACCTTAAGCATCTAGCTTATAGATTCCCAAGATATGAAGAATTTTCAGAAGATCTCAACTATTCTTTAGCAAAAGCTTGTCAAACAGTCCGCTTACGTGCACAATGATCTCGCAGAAGTAGTCGTTGGCACTTAGAGGTCATGAAGTCGTCAATTACAAAAACCTTTGATGTGAACACAACAAAGGGGAAGAATGACGCGAGGAGTACATTGTGAGCTGGTGTCAGGTCACAATCTCCGATACCTCTACACTATTCCCTCAATTCTAAATCTATCTTTTTCGACATGAATTTTCCTTGCCCCTTTTGAGCGTGCATGCATAACTCATAACCTTTTCATCCAAACACCCGGTATTTTCTTTGCACAGCATTCTCTGGGGCTAGAATTTACTGCAACGATGTATATGTTGGCCTCAAGGACAATCAACTACCACTGTGTTGTCGCGATCGGTGAATATTGAAGGATCTCACTTCGTATTATTGTATCTGCACGTATCTTACAGATTTTTCGGCTTTTGCTCTTTGTACCAAACTCTCGTCCTATTGGTCCAATGCTTGCAATATGGGTGTATGCTTAATTGCACAAGAACCATCCCACACGAAGACATCGTAAGGAGAGTGGGGCAAAGAAGTCAATATCAGTTGTAATATATTGCTGCTATCGTGGTGGTGCGGCTGTAACTGCTCATCTTGTTTATGCTACCTTTGTTAATTACCCAGGGCGGGGAGATATTGATACCAAAAAGTTTCCTTGCCACCTTCCAGTGAGATATCTATAAATCATTCAAGTGGAGAGCACAGACTCACTGCCGCCCTTACTGAAGTATAGTCATACACATTTTACCTATCTTACTCTATTGAACAAATCATATTCCTTCTCCTTCAACCAGTACGTGCGGTTATCATCTATATGAGATACTGATTATTTTTTCATGCTCATTACACGCTCTTCTCACAGTCAAGGTCATCGCTATTTTCTTCTTTATTTGTCTTTGTTATATTAGTCGCCGCACCAAGCATGCAAAAACGTCATGACATCAACATCGTCAATTACTTCAACACCAGGTCGAAAGAGGGTAGAGGCATCATCAAGGACTATTTACAGGCCGAGATCTCGATGTCTAAAATAATGGTGTACAGCAATGATTACCTCAACATGCAGCGTCACCCATATGTCTTGGACTGTTAAATTCAACACTTGAGTACGCTCACCAAGGACGCATGTTTTTCGCCGATGTATCTTGAGAACGAGAGCCTTCATTCAACTATAGAGCGCGAATTCAGTCTGTATTACGGAGCCGATTGCGTCTTAACTCAGTCAGGATATGCTGCCAACACTGGCTTGATGCACGCCATCTGCGAAAAGGGAATGCATGTATACATCGATAAGTATACACACATGTCGTTTGTCGATGGACTGCGCAATAAGTGTGCTATAATTCATGTCAGTCCTCACAACGACATTGCGGACATGGAATCCAACATCATCAAGCATGGGCCAGGAATCATTATTGTGGATGCCCTCTACAGTAACAATGGGTCATTTGCTCCAATCACAGAGATCCTGCGACTCAAACGTACGTATGATTGCATCGTAGTCGTCGACGAGTCGCACTCGCTGGGAGTGTACGGCAGACATGGCTACCTCCATATGATGGGGCTCGAGAAGGAGATTGATTACATCACGGCAAGTCTTGCAAAGGCATTCTGCACCCGAGCAGGCCTCATCATTGGCGGCAACGCCACATTTATCAAGGAGAATTCTTGGAGCTATATCTTTAGCTCGGCGTTGACGGATAATGATATTGTCAGACTGAGGAGTATGTTTGAAGTCATCAAGAATGCCGACGACAGACGCGAACGACTTATGGCGGCATCGCACGCTCTGAGAGAAGGATTGGCGCGTATTACAAATGTGACGTTAACAGATATACCCTCGCCCATCATATGCTTGGACATGGATTCCGATGAAAAGGCGGCTCATCTGAATCGGTATTTAGCATCGAGAGGCATAGCTGCTTCGCCATTTGTGTGGCCAGCGAGACCTAGAAGACTTCCAACTGTACGAATCACGCTGCATTCCGAAATCACTCCATCTGATGTAGCTACCATTATAGACGCTATTCGCTCATACAAGCACGCCAGCAAGCTGTGACAACACCAATTTCTGTTAATCTCACTTATTTCTGTTTCTTATTTTCGTAGTGTTAAGTTATTTTCATATATAAATGTGATTAGTCTCAACATAACATTTATCAAACACGGTAACTAGCTAGAATATATATCATTCCATCGTCTCATCAAAGAGTAACACGTTCTTCGAACTCATGATTCTAAATTTGATGGTTTGCGAGCAAGTGCTTTTTCTCGAAGATACTGTTCCTAATGCTATCGTATTATACCACTCATTTCCAAATCCTTGACTCTTTACACGCTCCAGCATTACAGTTCTGTTTCAGTTAAGTGCTCTTCATAACTCTTTAAATTCTTGCAGTAATATCATATGTTTCTGTTAAATTATGGCTTTTTCGCTTCACTTCAAGGGAGGTTCCTTCTGATAGGTTTTGGTGGAATAGCACAAAGAAGCTAGTCGCAACAGGTGTATTGGCAATGCCTGTAAATACAGACAGATCTCAACCTGTGAGTATAGTCGGACGGCTCAGCAGATCACAGGCGGCCCTCTGTTTTATGCAGTGTAAAGGCATTATGTCTCTCTCGACATACCATTCTACCATTTCTCTTGCCAGTACGAAAATAATGGCTACGATCTACTGCTGGAGGAGGATCAAAAGACAGCGGTGGTGTTGGGAGTGATGGAAGACTGTTGTCAATGTAAAGGTTTGGAGTCAGCCACAAGTAAGATGTGACAAAGCATAGGACTGCTAACATTATGTTACCATGAGCACATTAGAGCAGAAGTTGTAAATCTGAATCGTTTGGCGAAAACTCGGTGATTCTTAATGTTGTTGGGATAAAGATAGGTGGAGAATTCAGTATGTATCATAAGAGGGCGCGAGTTTTATATATTTCTTCTAAATAGACGATGCAACAGACTCATGCTTCGTGCATTAGCATTCCCTTTATCTGTCGACTTGTGATATCCCGATGCTACCTCGACAAAGTTTTGTTTGGCACCATGGCCATTCTCGTACATCCTACGAAGGCTGGACTGCGCAGTGACATTCCCTTGATCTGCCGATTTGCGGTACCATGATATTGCCGTCACATAGTCTTGATCAACACCATGGCCCTTCTCGTACATCATACCAAGGCTGAGTTGTGAATAGGCATTCCCTTTTTCAGCCGATTTGCAATACCATGATATTGCTGTCACATAATCTTGTTCGACACCATAGCCATTCTCGTACATCCTACCGAGGCTGAACTGTGCAGTGGCACTCCCTTGATCTGCCGACTTACGATACCATGATATTGCCTCAACATAATCAAGTTCGACGCCACAGCCTTTCTCGTACATCCTACCAAGTGTGTTCTGTGAAGAGGCGTTCCCTTGATCTGCCGACTTGTGATACCATGATACTGCCTTGGCATAGTTTTGTCTGACACCATGGCCATTTTCGTATATCCAGCCAAGATTGAACTGTGCATCGGCATTCCCTTGATCTGCTGACTTATGGTACCATGCTATTGCTTCAGGCAAGTCGTGTTTGACACCAAGGCCATTCTCATATATCAGACCAAGGCTGTATTGTGCATGGGGATTCCCTTGATCTGCTGACTTGCAAAACCATGATATTGCCTCCACATAGTCTTGTCTGACACCATGCCCACTAGAGTACATTCCACCAAGGCTGAACTGTGCACTAGCATCCCCTCGATCTGCCGATTTGCGATACCATGATGCTGCCTCAACATAGTCTTGTTTGACTCCTTGGCCATTGTAGCACATCACACCAAGCTGAAACTGTGCTTTCGAATCTCCCGCCTCGGCTGCTTGGCGTAGCCAGTACCCCGCTGTACGGTGATTGATAACAACCCCACGACCATCAAAGAAGTGCATACCTACCTTGTACTGTGCTTCGGTGCTTCCTTGTACTGCCGCTCGAAGGTACCACTTAAATGCTTCTGCTTCGTTGTGATAGACTCCTGTATCCTTCTCATATATCTTTGCCAGTGTCACTTGTGCTGTGGCATCACCTGAATTAGCTCGAACTAAAAGTGCCGAAATGACTGTTTGCATTTCAAGCGCCTGGTCATCATCTTTGTCGACAATTTCGTTCGCCTCCGGTCGTTTCTCAGGATCGTGTTCCCAACACTGCTCCACCCACTTGCGGTAGTCGGCTGGTACATCGTCAGGAAGTACCTCACGCTCGCCGTTCTTGATAAGGGCCAGCACAACATGAGCGTCACGCTGATTTTGGAATGGCACCGTGCAGTTAGCTGCCATCTCCCACATCACCATACCAAGTGTATACATGTCTGACTTGGTCGAGAATTTTGGTATCACCGAAAAGAGCTCTGGTGCCATCCATCGAAATGTGGCTATTTGTGATGTTGCTGTTGACCTAGTCCCTGAATGAGTCTTGACAGCAGCCAACCCAACATCACACAGCTTGACTTCCATGAGGTTTGTCAGCAACACATTTTGACTCCTGAGGTCGCGATGTAGAATGTCCTTATGGTGGATGTATGCCAGACCACGCATAATCTCTTGCGCAATGCGAGTTTTCATTGACCAATCCACGAGTCGGTGGTTGACAATCGCTTGCTGAAGGCTGCCTCCCTCGGCATAGTCCATGATAAGGACAAGCATGTCTTCATGGTAGGTTGAACCGTAGAACTGGATGATGTGGCGATAGGCCAGGGTATGGAGTATCTTGATCTCGTGGTTGATAGCGGAAACCTCGTGAACGTCGTGTTTAGTCAAAAAGACTTTCTTGACAGCTACTCTGCGTCCTTCCCAGTTTGCGAGATAGACATTTCCATACCCGCCTTCACCAATGAGCGCTCCCAAAGACAACTTGGAGGACTGAGACAAGTGTGTTAGCTTAGAGTATCATCTCCCTGCAGACGCGTCAGCCAATAAAGCAGCAACTGGCAATGTATATCACTGTCCTACCATGATGCTTTGAAATGTGAAGATGCTGTGTCGATAAAAGTTAAATGAGAATGTGAGATGAGAAATGGAGAGAGCAGATGAAGCGAAGAGATGATGAGGGGTATATGCAGCGCTTCTTTCCACTTGTGTTACCATCCATACAATGATATCTTGGAGTGTGATTGACCTATTCTAATATTTCTATCCTCTCTCCTTTCTCCTCCTCGCTAATTCGCCATGCAGCCTCATAGTAATCTGTATCGGGGTATGATCCATGTCTCCGTATCGGCATCAGGTGGCTGGAGAGGACTTGTGCAATACCAACACGGAAATCGAGGTAAGAAAGGCCCATTGCATCCGGTAGAAATTTACGACAAGCTCTTACATCAGCCGCCAACGCAACCGCTTCGTAGAGCCTTGTAGATGGTAGACGAGCTCATAGTCGCAACAAGAGAAACGCGTTGTTGATCAAAAGTTTGAGCCTGCCAAAACGCGGTATTTTCTGGAACTTGCAACTCTTCTATCACTTTATCTGCAACGCTATACTGAGTTTATTCATTGGAAGGCTCTTCCTCTGGAGGCTAAGATACCATGGGAGATAGTTCAGGACATTGGAAATTCTTGATAGCATGACAAGGTTTCGGGCAGAAGGTAAGTCACATCAGGTACATTGTGAATACGGACGGATTACCATTGTCTGAAGAGGTGCGTCGTTAGAATTGCATGAGATTTTAGGAGAAGGAATGGTATAGATGAAAAGTGAGGTGATAAAGATGGGGGACAAATGAAGCGTTTCTTTCCTTCCTCTCTCTCCCACCGTTATTGTATCACCATCCATGCAATGACTTGATGCGGAGATCAGGTTAAACAGGACACACCAATACGCATCTCCTTCCATACGAGAGCAGATAATTCTTACAGAGTCCTCGGAAAGATAGGGAGGCCTCAACTGCGTACAAGATAAAACGAGAGAAGCTTACAGAAAGAATACACTGTGTGGGAGCGGGTAGGGTGTTGAACAACATAGTGTTATTTTCGTAGATTGGATCAACTAATCGCGAAAACGATGCGAGTCTTATGCTAAGCTATTGCCTTTTTATTTTTTCTTCTACCTCCTTTTCATATGGCCGCTCTTATCCTCTTTTCCAACACGTAGTCGCCCAGAGTTATGACCTCCGTTGAGATACAAGCATGAGCACTGCATATGAAAACATGTGACAGCACTAATATAACCGAAGTTGACGAAATTTGTCCCGTTGTTTTCAGCGACGTACCCAGACTGAATCACCACAAGATATCTGAACAGATATCCTCTTATAGCCAAGTGCAACCCTAAAAGCATTTACCACTCAAAGATTTAAAGAATAGTCCCTTATGTACAGTCTGGGATGGTATTCATAATCGAGGCAAGTTCTTCCTCGAATGAGATATCAGAGTTTGACCATCTACCGTAGCTACACCAACCCCTATTTAATCGCCAAGAAAGGATTAAATTCGATAGGATGGAATGAAAGTGTGCAATGTACAGGGGCAAATAACGCTGTGCAAACGAATCATTGTAATAAAAATGATCAATAGTAATAGATATTTTCACTTGGGTCCTTCACAAGCCTCAAGATTAGTAAAACATCTATTGTTTTATGATGCTTCATTGTTCTCCTTCTTGGCTCGCATTCCAGCAACGAACTTGCGCAGGTTAACATTTAACTTGGCGCTTGCTGCAAATGCCCCTCCTGCAGGTGTAGAAGACCCAGTACCACCACCTGCACCAGAGCCGACGGATCCTTGGCTGGCTCCAGTTCCAGCAGCACTAGCGGTATCCCGTTCTGACGAGGGTCGTTGTTGGGTGTCATCACTGCTCGAAAGCCGTTGCGTACTGGACCCGCTAGCCCCCAATGAGCTGGAAGTGAGGGCTGAGAAAGGGCTGTGACTGAGCAAATTGCCAATCTGGTATGTGCCACTTCCACCAATGCCTCCGTGGCCAATGCCGCCCGAACCTCCAGATACTGAGCTTCCCTGAAGCAGACTTGCCATATTACCGACTAGTCCTCCAGCTGTCGGGCCTATTCCCTGTCCAGTAGCTTGTTGAGGCATTCCTTGCAAGACGGACATGACGGGTGCATTCTCCTGTAAATTGTCCATGCCGACTTGCTTCTTCTGGAACAAGTCTATCATCTGCTGTTGCTCCGACCGTTTCAGACCTTTGAGCTCCAGAATCCGCTGGAAGTTGGTAAGATTTCGATCGCCGATCAGCAAGAAATAATGGTCGATGAACATCTCAAGTGGTTCGTGTGGCCTCATGGTGGTCTTTAAAATGGTCTCCACTTTGCCCAACCCGCGCTGAACGAATCGCACAAATGAAGCGGGTGCAGCCGCGGCAGCAGCTGCTGGAGTTGGCGTTGGTAAGTCAAGACCGATGGTTGGAAGCTCAATCAAGAGTGTTTTGACAGCCTGGGTATCAAGTAACATTTGCTCCGCGCCAATTTCACCAATGGGTTTGCAGCGCATCAAGTTTCCAGCAAATCGCATCAAAAATGAATCGACCAGCTTATCGCAAAATGTTCGGAAATACCGCTTGTTCGTTACGTACTCCTGAATGGCGCCTACACACATCCGCATCGTCTGCTGGATCGTAGTCACATATTCAGACTGATCGCCCACTGATTCCAGAGTAGCCCATGGAACCTTGGACATGGCTGTCAACGCAGACTCGTATGTGGAATCTATCGACTGCACAAGGGTTCGAGTGCATGCAGAGATAATGCTAATAGGATTGCCAATGGGTGAGTGTCTGGTTTCTATTGTGGAGTAGCCACTGTTCATTTCTTCAGTTACATTTCAGTACTTACTTTAAGAACGACTGCCGCTCTTCCTCCAAACTGATTTGATCGACATATTCGGGATCAATGTTTGCCCATAGATGCTCTTCTAGCTAGCAACGGATAATCAGACCAAGGCCACGGGGTGATAACACGTTAGTCCAGCATTAAGATATGAGTCGGTTCCAAACGCAGAAGAAAGAGGTCGTACCTGATTGGTGGTACTGAGGGAATAGTCAGCTGTGTTGAGTATAATACAGATTGAGCGGAGGAAATCCTTGTTCACAGTCCTCTTGTCATTTCTACAGACATTTAACCATGCAAGAATAAAAGCGTTAGCAATTTGGTACCTCACCGATATAATGAGATCATAACTCTAGCCTCAGCTGCCAGGAGTATACAAGTATAAAAATCATCATAGTTCACCTACGGTTTTGGTAATTTTCCTTGAAGTACGTCATCAGCGTAGATCCGAAGCCATTTACCGAAAAGTTTGCAAAGATCCAGGAAGGGCTTCTTACGAGAAAGCTTTGCACAGTTGTTGAGGGCCGACTTGTAGTACATAAACAGTTCTGTACTAGATTGTAATACAGTGGTGGCTTGGTCATCTTCTGAATCCTGGTCCTGGGATTTATATCGGCGAATCATGTCTTCCAAAGTGCTATGTAGAGCCCCAAAGAACATTGTTAGCTCAAACTAAGACTGTATGTGGTATACAATATACAGTCTCTTCATAGAGATGCAATATATTTCATGCTTACCGATCCTCGGCATCAATATAAAGACTGAGATATGGTTCAAAGCAAGGCGAAATACTTTCCAGAAATCCTGCTGGCTCCGGTTCTTCGCTGACGGCATAGTCCACATCCTACAATATCAGTCAACAGATATAAAACTTAGAAACACCACTCATTCTGGGAGGGAGTGGAGAAGAGTTCAGGTCCATTATTTCAAGGAATTGATGCTTACTGTCCGAATGAATCGATTCTCGAGCTGCGTTTCAAACTCCAGAGTGAGCTGCAGAACTTGTAGCAAGAGTGGCACTCCGACTTTCGCGGCTGTCTTGGTTAATATGTCCGTGAGATCAGCACGTGTTGTCTGACAAAAGCGGTGGCAGAGTACTTTGCTGATATCCCATGCTGGCGGGAAAATGAGAGCATGTTCGTCATCATGGATCTTTAGCAGTCGTTTTAGCCATGCATATCGCCGCGAGGTATTATCCAGTTGCGAGACTTCTTCGTTGGATTTGAAAACTGATCTGTAGGCACGCAACTGCAGGTTACAATACCATTCGATCAAATCTTGCCGTACATCTTCACCCAAGATGTCAATGACGAGACACGCGTTGGCGAGCTGAGCTACGTTGCCGATCAGTATACCTTCCGGAGTAAATGCATTCTCAAAGTCCTTGAAGATGTCCCGCTCTAGATCTGCCTGTAGCGTGGCGACCGACTCTGTTAATGCAGCGATCTGTCGTACGTTTTGATACGTCTTAAAATACTGGATCAACTGTAGAACAGCTTCCAGAAGCTGAGATGACTCTCGATATTGTTTCCTCTGTGCCATCGCGCGCAGTTGGTCGACTGCTGTGACCAGCATTTGTAATCGCTTCAAGGTGGTGATTGAAAGTGTGAGGTGGCGTTTGGCGTAGTCAAGACTTTTGATGTCACGCGTAATCTCGTGCACCATCTGTTCTGATTGGGTTGCCTTTTCCTTGATTTCTTTAATTTTGAAGAACAGCTGTTCGATCCCACGCTTCGCCGCCTCGACTTCTTCCTGGCCTTTTTGACCACCATCTGTCTGTGCTCGCGTCAACTCGCGAAGCTCCTCCTGAACTTGCTTCGCTCTTGCCTGAAGTCTGGCAAGAACTTGGTCGACCGATTTGAGTGAATGCTCTATCTCATTGTGGTCCAATATTGTACAATGGTCAGGAATGCTATAAGAAGCTGAATACAAAAGCGTTCCCAGGATAGAGAGAGAAAAACAACATAGGATCCATACATACCATTAGGGAATATTTTGTTGATGTACTCGACCGAACTAAACTCCTGAGCATCGAGGGGGTCTGAGGAACGAAGGATGGTGGTGATGGAGGAATTGAGCTCAGGCGCGAGTTTGATGGCCTCGGCAGTGGCGACGTATTGAGGCGAGACAGAGGTAATTCCTGGAGAACGGGAAGCAGAGAGAGTTGATGGAGGGGCAAGAACGTCAGCCGGCGCGTCTGCTGACAAGGAGGAAGAAGTTGATGTAGTCATGTGGAGGGGACAAGCATGACAGACACGCCAGAAGCTATGCTGAAAAGTGTGGAGTAGTGGTCAAGTCGTATGAAAGTCACATACCCTCATTTTTCTTAATGTACCATCTCGATCCTTATAAAATTGGCCTCTCGGCTCAAAGATTTAATTTTTAGTTGTAATGTCACGCGTTTCATATTATTTCCAGCGTGTCTGTGAAGCCGTTGTACTGCTAGCCCGTATGAGTGGCGTCTCCTAGTCGCAGCCCAGGAGCCCTCCACACTTTGTTATTATCGAACGTCTGATACCCCATGTATGCAGGCAGAGAGGGGAGTACCTCGTATTTGGTTCTTCCATTGATTAGCTGAATAGAACAAAATCGTCAAGAGTTTGTGTCATCGGAGGCACCGAAACTCATGTGTATCGATACACAATATATGTTTATTGCCACTTGTATTCGAAGGTAAATGGCTGTAAGAGACGCAGATCTTAAACTGTTTGTTAAAGTCGAGCGTATTTACTGATCAAGTACGTACAGTGGTCGTGCTGAAAATTGTCTTTGACTTAAGATTTCTAATTCTAAGCTCTAATGCAGCCAAAATTATCCCTCATTCGGGGCACGAATTACAGAACAATCCACCCTTCGCGATCCTATTGGGCCACCAGGTAACAGTAACTGGGCAGGCAAGGAAAGAAGGAGGCAGCTTTTTTTTTGTTACTCAATTGGCGTCTTTCTCATCCTCTTTACTTCCAGTACCACATCAGACATCAACATGGCTCATCACAACTGCGACCACGATCACGACCACGACCATGACCACCATCACCCCGCATTCGACATGGAGGAGCACAAGCCCCCAGAGCGCCCAAAGAACCTGTGCCAGGTCGCAGACTACCTGCTGAGTCCTCAATCTGGTGTTAAGAAGCGAGATGGCGTCTTTCATGAGACACGAGTGACATACTTCAGAGGCATGTAACCTCAATTCGATCCAACTGCAGCAAAGCGATCCGGAGACAATGGCACGCGCACTATAGGCTAACACTTGTCATCTTCACGAATTATTTAGGCAAAGCTGCAGTGAATGCACTGCTGAAGCCTGCTTTCCAACAGACGGCAATAGGCAAGGAAATCGGCGAGCTTAACAGAGAAACTGCCGCACAGCTGCTTGGCTCCATGATTCCGTATCAGTTCTTCCTCAAGTGCGAGCGTCCCTCTGACCCAGACATGCCCAAGAACATGCTGCAGCTTGTTCAGTATCAGTCGTTCACTGAGGATGGTGTCTATGTTTGGCGGTACGAGGGTTCGCAGCTTCGTGCTCGTTTGGCTGCCATGGGCCTGCTCCTCGTTGTCCTGGCTGGTGTTCTGTTCCCTCTCTGGCCCATCAAGCTGCGTCTGGGCGTCTGGTACCTGTCTGTTGGTGTCTTGATCTTGCTTGGCCTCTTCTTCGCTATGGCCATTGTGCGTCTCATCTTCTTCATGATCACATGGGTCGTTCTCAAGCCCGGTATCTGGATCTTCCCCAACCTGTTCGAGGATGTCGGCTTCGTGGACTCGTTTATTCCTCTCTGGGGATGGCACGAGCCTGAGCCTCCTAAGGGCCAAGCCAAGAAGAAGGCTACAGCTGATGTTGCCGAAGCTGCCCCTGCCGGCGAAGAATCTCAGGCGCCAGTCCAGCCTGCTGCAACAACCACAACTACTTCGCAATCCACTTCCAAAACCACAACAACACGTCGTAAGGCTACTGTCGAGGATGCAGCGGATGATGACCTTTGAGGAAGAAGTATAAATGCATTGGGCGACACATAATTCGTCATTTATCATCAAATCATTGAACATGAGAATCAAACATATTGAGTCGAGGATATGAAACCAGGACATGCCATAACATTTTACCTCACACTCAACCTAGCATAGTCAACATGGACGCTTCGATATAGCCTAATATTAAAAGGAAGCGATTCATTCCACTCACTAAGCACATTTCAACACCAAGCCCATATTTCTTATCTTTCTATACACCTTTTTTTTTCCTTTTGTTATGCTGTACTATGGAAGGAACTTAACGTGAGGCTAGCTAATGGTATATGATAATGGGTAGAACCCCTCTAACATAAGTGTAGACTTTCTTTACTTGGGTTCATTATTGCAAGATACTTCTAAAAGGAGTCTTAGGAGAAGAAAAGGAGTGATGGCCATCTGGCTAGCCTGATTCATAAAAAGTGATAGGGCCATGTATCCGGCCTGGAGCGTAGGGTAGGAATGACTAAAGCAGTGTTTAGTGTTTTTGGAATATCATAAGTCTTGTAGAAGCAGACACAGCAATGTTGGGACGGCGTACACTCCTTGGTCGCCATGATTGATCCAATGCTAATGCTATTGGAAGATTTGGCAGCTTCTATTGCGAAGGTTTCCGACTGAGGCGAGTTCCTCCTAGTACACGCAGCCAGAGTATGATGACACCCACGTAGTGTGAGTATTGTACTCTGGATGCTGGTACTGAACAATTTTTCAGACATAGCTTATCACGATTCTGTTGAGCCTTCTAATGTTTTGAATAGCATGCAAATTTAACATTTGTTGCTTCGGATTCCTATCAAAGGATAGAGTTATGAAAAGTTCCACGCTGAGCTTGGAGAGCGTTGACACTATCATAAGGCTTTTCATAAAGCAGCCGTATTTCTTAAATCTGGTGGCCGAAAGAGATCCTATGCACTTGATGGGCTACGTGTTGGTGAGCTTTGAGGACATCCACCGTTTACACCCAAATGGCGTGCCATGGAAGTTGCTCTGCTGCCCAAGCTTCAACCCTCGATCACTGGCACATTTTGGAATTTTAGGGGAGAAATAAAATTGCATACTATTATAATATAGAAGTCAAAGGCGGTAAACATGGAGCTACATTTTATATGGGAGAAGCATGTATTGATTGAACAATTCCTGATTGTTCTTCACGGTTTACGGGTAACGTTTTGGCTCCAATATTTCCAATATTACCGGCCTAAACCACACCCCTTGCCATTAGTTCTTCAAGGACTTCAAGCTAGGGACTTTGCATCCAATGGTTGTCGTGTTATTAGCAGTGTGCGATGTGCATGTGGCTGGATCGCTGACTCTTGGAAGGAGTTTAGTATCTGATCATTTCTTTACACTGTTGTCGACACCTATCCTTGTCTTTTGCTTCTTCCGTTCTCCAAACTCTCGACTTGTCCGTTTTCTCCTAACAACAATGCGGAGACTGGGCTGTTCCAAATTACCCTTTTCTGACCATCTACCAACTTTTGTATTTCTGGTCAACAGCCACAATATTATGACCACCCCCTTTTTTATACTTGGTTTCTTGTAGCGATGCATTCGCGCCTAATTGTCTTCCTCGTCGAACGCACTGATATCTCGAGATGAACTTGCAATGAGGGAACATGTTCACTTTTATCTGGAACTCACACGTGGTTAATATTGGTCTCCAAGGTGCTAGTATTTTCGACCACTAATCTGACTATCAAACCATGGGTACAACCGAATATTTACTCTGTCCATGCGTCAGTGCTGAAAGGCTATAGTGCACTTGAGGCAGCCGAAAAGTGAAGGGCAATTATGGTATAAACTTCCATCACAAGGAGTATTGATTCATCCTATGATCAATGTAGCCCATGTGCATCAGTATGCGTTGTTTTCATTTGAGCAGACCTATACTCCGGACACTTCTTGTACTCAACTTTGACTGTTTAGAGCAACCACACAGATGGTAGCTCTAGAAAACATATCTGAGGAATGTGATTCTATTTTTGCAAACCAAGGGCACGGAGTACAACAGAGTTTGTGAAGGACAGGGAAGGAAAGTGTATTGAAAGGGGACATTGTTTGGCTCGAAAATCAAGTGAAGACTAACAATGATCCTGGACGTAGCAAACATGAGCTTGTGCTTGCCATAAGGTCAAAATACCTTTGTAAAGTTTATGTTCTCGAGGGGTTCAATAGAAGCACTAGCCATGTTTGATATAAGTCTGATCTAGATGTTGGTGTACCCCATCCAATGGAGACACTATGGAAGAGCTGTTCTTTGGACTTGCCCCTCCCTTCGTCCCTTGTCGGCCTTCTCCTCGTTGCTGTAATGCCCCGTGCTTGCTAAGGTCATTGGATTTCAAGCCTAGAAGACTTTTGTTTTCTGTTTCCCCATTCGAGTTTCAACCAAGAAAGACGTAGAAAGGGTCTTCACAGCTGTCAACCACACATCATATTGAGATCGCACCAAAACGAAGAAGGGAACAGGCTGACAGAAACTAAGGTTTCGCGGGATTAATGTTCTCTCCCTGCCCATCTTGCTCTTCACCAAAAGATGGATAGAGAGATTGGCGAAATGGACTTTCTCTCCCTATTGTGTAATCGTGGCTGCCAATCAACGTAGAGGAACTCCCTTCTTCGTCATCTCCTTTCCACCCTTTTGAAGGTGACAAAGGAAACTCGTTGAATGTGTGTATGGTTGAGGCTACAATTACCCTGGATCCCCAACTAAAGCAATATCCCCTTTATATCATCATCACTATCCTTCCCCTCTCTATTCCTCAAGCACACCAACACGACGCCAATTCTCCAATTGCATAGGCACGGAGATATCACGAACAATGCTGAGGAATGTGGCTGAGCAACATAACTCTACGACTGAAATGGTTAAACGGGATTAACTCAGCCTATCTGCGCCATGTGACATAACCGCGTCGGCCTCAATGATGCATGATGCAGTGAGTTCTCGCTATTGAGCTCGTTATTCAGTTGAAGGATGGGCATCACCAACGAGTAAAGGGGTTGAAGGGGTATATTATACAATAGTTTACAGAGACAAAAAAAGAAGTGATTGAAGAAGAGAAAGGAAAGCGCTACGTGAAGGGACAGCCTGCAAGAAAGGCGGAATAGAGTCAGTGAGGATGCAGACAAGTAGGGAAAATTGAAAGAGAGATTAGTGCATCCAAGGGGTATGATTTGGAGGAAGAGAAGGGAAGGTGTCGAGGGAAAATATTGGCAGCATGGGTGCATGGACGCGGAACAATGGTGTAGCACAATGCTCGTCTCCTGTTGTTGACCCTTGCAGAACTCCCCTCTGTTCTGCCTTTCCCTATTTTTTTCGAGGACTATTTGCAGCTCAATTGGTGTTCTGTACCGCTGTTGACCAATCCCAAAGATATCCCCCGTTTGCCTCACCCATTTCCCCTCTCTCCTCGCCCTTTTCCCGCTGGCGTTGCTCCTCCCGGGCCACTGCTTTACAAGCTTGTATTATTTCTCACTACTCTGAACGAGCCGATCACACCTCAACACTAGACTTTGTTCATCTGCCTCTTGTCGCCAATTACAACACCGAACATCGACACAAGTACATCCTTCTCATCATCACCAACCTTGCCGACAGTGGCCGTCCCCTTAGCTTCTCCCCTCCACCCCCTCCCCCACTTTCCTCCTGCTCCTCTGTCTCTTGTTATTTTTCCCTCTCTCTCTCTCTTTCTCGCTTTCTCCATGCTGTGATTTTTTCGTTTTTGTCCTTCCCCTTTCCTTCGTCATCCTCACTCCTGGGACGATCCCCTTGCTAATGTTGTTGTTATTGTCCACCATTGTTTTCCTTATTTCATACGTAGTTCATCTCACATCCGAGATCACAACCAAGGGTCCTCGATATCATAGAGCAGCATTTTGATTTTTTTTTTCTTCGACATGCACCCCGCGAGGGTCACCTCATGCTTTTTCGAGGAGGGAGGAGGGAGAAAAATAAGAAGGACGAATAGAAGACAAGCTAAACGAATATCAACGCCTGTGCGCCTTGAGTAAATACGATGCACGGGATCCAAGTCGTCGTTGTCCCGTCCTTCATTATTCTGAGTCCATGGGAGGGGGGAGGCGTTCAAAGTCTAACCTTTTCTTTTTAGTTGCAAAGGTAGAAGCACAAGCACCAAGGATGGAGAGAATTCTAGCTGATCCAGTCTCAAAGGGAACGTAATTCGTGTATCCCTTCCTTAATGTCCCTTTGTCTTCCCATCCTCATGCTCCATTATCTTTCTGGGAGACAAAGGTTTGAACAGAAAAGAAACATGAAGGCTGCGAAATAAAAACATGTCGCCCCTCTTACTCTGTTACTTTATTACCTGATGTAGCTGCAGCATGCTTCTGTCAGCCCTAGTATTTGATGGGACACCTTACTTGTCCTCTTCCCTATTTTTTGTATGTCTCTTCTTTTAACCTCCTTGTCCTTCCTCCATCCACTCCTTCGTCCCCTTTCCTTCTTTTCTCTTTGTTCCCTCTTTTGCTCTCTCCCTGTTCCTGTAATTGAGTTTACCTCTATTCTATCAGCCTCTCTCTCTCTCTCTTTCTCTTTCTCTATCTGTTTATCCTCCTCGTTCTTTTCTTCTTTTCTCTTTCTCGGATCTGCTTTTGACCGACTAAGAAGGGGAATCACAATCAAATCCCTAATACTACTACCAACCTACTTACTACCACCACGAAACTAAATTGTCGTGAGGTGGTCCCATTTCCTTTCGATCGACATCCTCCTCTCTCCCCCAGTCCGGTGTAGTCCACATGTTGTATGTATTAACCCCAAAAGCAACAAGAGCATATATCATCGCGTCTCTATAGAGTCCTTCATTGCCTTCCCCCCCCTACCTTGAACGCAACCCCACTCTCCTAATGGCGAGGAAGCCCACATCATTACAGGGAAGATGAACTGTTCGCCACCTTCGTCGTTGCTTCGCTTTTTCATATTTCTGCGCTTGCTTCTTGTCCTTTTTTTCTTTTTTCTTCCCTTTTGCTTGCCTCCACCTATTGTTCCTTTTCTCAGCATCGTGCATTCCAACCTACGCCATCCCATCCCAGAAGACTCTCGACACTTCTCGGCTGTGTTCCCTCGCACCAGGCCTCCGTTTTATTTTGATCCACTCAACCTACAAAGAGGGTGCGGAAGCGAGTGGTTATCTACCTTCTTACACCCTCGTCCTTTGCTCCATCTTCCCCTGACACACCCAGGACTTTTCTTCTTCCTCTCCTCCTGTCTCTTTGGGCTCCTGGTCTAGCAGATTGGCAATCTGTCCATCCAGCGCCACACGGATGTCCTGACGTTTTTTTTTCAACTTCGAAGCCTTACCTGCACTCAACAGTGTTGTACTACACCGAGTTGCTTTGTGTGTCCTGCATTCTTTATTATATTCGCGCTGTTGTGGACCACCAACCCTTTTTTTTTCTTGCTGCTTGCTTGGTCCTCGTTCTTCCTCTCCCCTCTCAAATCTATTCTGCTCTTTTTCTCCCATGACAACTGACAAAGGAACATTTGGCTGCCAATACAGTACACATTCGTTCTTCCCGCGGCAGAATTCTCCTCCACCTTCAGACCCTCACTGCTCCTTTCCATCCCCCATGCTGTTCGACATGTCGTCGGCATCTCCTGCACTGTCGCCCCCGACCTCCTTCTCCATGTCGTTGACCTGTTCACCCTCGACACTCTCGGCCGACTCTCTACCCTCCTCAGTCCATTCATCACAGCAAACACTTGGTTCGAGCCAGGCAACCCCTGTACTCAAACCGACGTCTACCTCATCCCATTCTCCCTCGCCCTCTCCCTCCTCCTCGTCCTCCACCATGTACAAGGACTCACAGTTTGACGACAGCTCTGTTCTCAACTTTGACAGCTGCACACTTCCGCCTCCAATGAGCCCACAGTCGTCCTCGATGATCCGAAGTCTCACCACCCTGCAGTCTCCATTCCAAGAAAAGTCGACGGCATCGCCCGCGGATGCGACCCAGACACTCGTCACAGACGTCAAGCAGGAACACCAACCCCTGACGCAGTTGCACAAACAGCAACAGCGCCATCATCATCCGATTGATGCACTTGCGACACCCCCACCAACAGCATCTCTTGACGACAAAGGGTTTCCCATCGATGCATTCCCTTCGCATATGTACAACAATGGTCTGCATAACACTAGTTTGACCCCTCAAAGCATCTCCCTTGACCAACAACAACAACAACAGCAAGAAGCTCAACAACATCAACACCAACCACTTCCTTCTGCGTTACAAACCATCCGCTCATCGTCTCCGCAACCACAAGCACATCTGAGCAACATGCCATTCGACGCCAATGACAGCAATCTTGTGCATCCTTGTACCGACGATGGCAACACAACCGAACTGTTGTCTTCAGCAAACCAACCAATCCCTAATGTGATATGCATCCAGCGGGAGAACCAGCAACAGCTGCAGCAAGAAACAGAAGTCCAGCAGGAACAACAACAACAACAACAAAGCGTTCAGCAGCAGGAGCAAGAGAAGGAGCCAGACCAGGAGCAGAAGCCGCATCAACCATTAGCTCAGACAAGCGAAACCAAACAGCAGCAGCAGCAGCAGAATAGCTCCTCTCTCGTGCATCGCCGGCCATCGACCTCCCTCCAGAAGCGCCGCCAGTCGACGGGCAAGATTCGTGGAGGGCGTCATGCACATCAGCCACCACTAGTCGAGCACCATCATCACACCCCTCCTCCCAATGCTTCTCCCATCAACCACTATCGCTCCGGGTCTCTTGATTTTTTCAAAATGGACCACGAGCGCCTCCTGCTCCAGCACCAGCAGCAACTCTTTCACCCACAACAGCAACATCTCCACCACCAACAGCAACAGCAACAACACCAGCACCCACAACACCCACAGTCATTCCAGCCTCAGAACCAACACTCTCCCTATCCTGCAGCAGCAGCAGCAGCTCAACTTCCACACATGGCTTCGTCTTCTCCACTGCGGCTCCATATCCAACGACCTCCTCCCTTCCTAGGTGGCATGGGCACCATCACGTCGCCATCACCGCTGTCCTCCGGCATGATCACGTCGCCGACTTATCCTGCCTTCCCGCACTCGGCCCACCCTCTGTCACACCAATCCGCTCATCCATCGTCCTCGTCGCCCTATCCTCATGCCAAAGGGGGTGACACAGGCTTCCGTGCACACACACACCTGCATCACCCTTACCAATCCCTGTGCGTAACCACATCGGGAACAGCTGCTTCGTCTGTCTCTGCCTCTGTGCCTGCCTCTGCCTCTACATCCGTCTCAGCAACGGACGGTGCCTCCACCCACGCTCCAGCCTCCACCCTCCCAACTTCTCCAACGCTGCTGTCGTCAACAGGGATGGTGGAGATGCTTATGACACCTGCGCCTGCAGCAACTTTGCCGACACCAAGCAGTAGTGTGACATCCAATGCATCGGCAGCTGTCCTGGGTGGCACACCCTCAGGGGTTGCTAAATCTCAGGGATCCATCAAGCGACGCCTGGTCAAGGATAAGTTGGCCAAGAACGAACGCGAGGAGGTAACAATTGAAATGACAGACGGGAGGAAAGAAGAAGAAGGAAGAGAGAGAGAGAGAGAGAGGAAAAAACACGCACACACATACACAGATACACACATACACATACACACGCTAGCCCAATTGGCTTTCTTTTGTTGACTCCTCTTTTCACCCTCATTTCACCCCTTCCCATGCTCCTCCCTTTCTTTGTGTTGTCCCCGTTATCTGTCTCCCTTCCATCGTTTGCCAACTTTTTTTTGACTTTTCATGTTGCATTCAACACCCGTCTCCGTTGTTCCTTATGTTTTTTTTCCTGCCCTCTGTATCTTCTCCTGCCACAAGCAATCTGTCGAACTGACTTGTGGTCCGTCTTCCCCCCTCCTCTCTCCATACTCCCTTTGGAGGCCACTTATTTGGCTGCTCGTGAAAGTGCCCTCCCGCATGCTTACTTTATCAATTTGATCAAGCCAATGGAAGCCTGGGGCAATGACGGGAGATGATGTATCACAGAGTAAAAACAATAATGCGAGAATAGTGAGTGAGGGGAGAAAAATTGGCAGGAGAAGAGAGAGGACAGAGACTGGAGTGAGAGAGAGAAGTATTACAGGTGTAGTAGTGCAGTACGCACAATAGGGGAAGAAAAGGAAGGGGAGGCGGACAGAAAATGCAAGGAAATGCTCAATGAGAGCATTCGTGCAGCGGTCGTACAACCCTCTTGAGAGCAGGGCATTACATGGCCAAAGCTCTATGTGCAGGTTGTGTGACCCTTTCGTGCCTGTCCCTTCCCATCATTTCCTCGGAATCGCGTGGCAGTATGGGCTCATTTCACCAACTCCCAGTAGCCTGGATATGTGGAAGAATGTGTGAGTAGTGCTAGCGTTTAGCTGATGCTTTCAGATGGACTGTCTTTGGGCACTATGAATGCCATGACAAGCAAACACAGTGTATCCCACACCCCGCGCGTTCTCCTTGCATTTTTTTATTTGTCCTTTAATGACAAAATGAGAAAAATAACATCACAGTAGTGTTGAAGGGGGAGAAGAAGGCAAGGAGAGATTGTCTGCGAATCTAATGAATGGAAAAAGAGTGTATATACTTCCAATTAAGCCTAAATACTTTTTTCATTGAGGTGTCCGGTCAAGGAGAAGCATTGTAATCTTTCTGGGGGGGGAGGGGGAAAAGGGAGGGAGGATTGAGGGACAAGGACTCATCTGGACCACTTCATCTCCTTACTGTCTTCTGTTCAGCTCCACTCCTCAGCAGCTTACTCCTGTCCATCATAGTGTCTGGATACATCTACAAATGTTTGCCCAACCATCTATTCTTTTCTTGTCCCCTTTGCTGCCCTATTTTGCCTCCCGTTTTTTAATTGATATATATATCAAGGAAAGCCTGGTGTGTGTGAAGGTCAAAAGGATGAGGAACCAGAGGAAAAGAGAGAAAAAAAATAGGTACAAGTAAGTGAGTGAAGTGGACTCGTAACATGCGATTGGTGAGTTCAAAGGAAAAAACGGTAGGAGGGAGAGTAGGGGGGCAAGAGGAGAGAGCAAATCGAGTAGGAACACGGAGAAGGGGGGTGGATAGAATGGACAAAAAGGCAAAGGAGTCGGCCCCAATCCACCACCATGCAAACACATCCACAACCACACCAAAACAGCATCAAGGGTACTGTGATATCGGAAGAAGCGGAAAGGGGGCGATAAAGGGGAGGGGAAGGAGAAAAAAAGATAGAAACCATTGGAGGGACTTAAGAGCTTCACGGCTCAAAAAGGGTGCATTCATTTGTCTCCTGAGGTCGATGGCACCACAATGCTCCGTGTGTAATCGTTTCTTGGGGTTACCGCTCTGTAACCGCTTCCGTTTCCTCCCCTTCTTTCCCTTCATCATCTCTTATTTACTCTCCTTGCCTTCTGCTCTCCCTTTATTCACTTGATCTCAACGGGTGTAACGGATGGTCCACCTTTTTAGAAGAGAGCCATGAGCAATAGAAAACGTGGGCACTTCCCTTCTGCTTTTCTTCCCATTTTTCATCTTCCACTGGCTTTCAGTTCTTTCTTATTGCCTTCATTTACTTCTTTGAACCCCTTCTTTATTACTCAATACTCTTTTCGTGCACATTTCTTCCCTGCCCTACTTCCCATCTCTCCCCCCACACACGCATTTTTTCATTCCTTGTGCATAAAAAAAAGGAGCAGCATTCCTCTCTCTTTTTTCGTTCAACGACCACTCTTCATTCTTCACATTCCTAACATTTTCCGTTCTTCCTTTTTTTCACCCTGTCCTTTTATCCATGTCAATGCGGTATCAGGTCTGGCCTGCCGATGTCGAAGAAGTTTTCTTCCGAGGTACATGAACAGCATTCCTTTGCACCCTGCATGGACCGTTTTAACCATGCTCTTGAGGTCGTTGTACTCGTATGAAATGAATCGATAATTAAGCCAGTTCTATTGACTCTCTCTTCCCCCCCTCTCTCTCTCTTTCTGCATGGTATACCCTTCACGATCCGATATTAGCACTTGAGGAGGTCCCCAAATTAGGCCGCCGCAAGATCCTCGTAGGAGGCAAACCCTGCGGCCGCAATGAGCTGATTGCAGAGTATATTTTTCGAGAGACTGGTCGCGCCCGTACTCGTAAACAAGTGTCCTCACACATCCAGGTTTTGAAAAATACCCGCAAGAACGATCCTGCCTGTAAGTGTTGTGTTGGCGTAACGTGGCGATGGGAGCTGGGAGAATAGAGTCGAGGAGGTTCAAAACTGCCACAAAAAACAACCACCCCCTGTAAAGTGTTACTATTTCCCATTTAGAAACTAACATGATCTTTCCACTCTTCCCGACGCCCTGTTGTTCAACCCCTGACACAAAAATATGCACTTTCTCGAAATTTGTTTACCGTGTCGCAAAACGAATGCACACCAAAAAAAAAACATATGTTACCACCCATGCGGTTCCACCAATACACAGTCTTGAAGCTACTCATGGACGTGGACAGTGACCCAATGGTCGATACTCAGCCTCAGCAGCAACCACCACAACATCAGCAACAACAACAGCCCCAACAACAGCGAATGTCCGAGTCAATCAGCCCTACCACTTCACCCATTACTCCCAACTCACAGTCAGGTGACATGTATGCATTCTCCGGAGCACCTAATACCCGTGGTCCTACAAGTAACGGTGCTGCAAACAATCACTTCCTTGCGACAAATCCAGGCACCTCAATGTTCCTATCAGAAACAATGGACGAAATGAACGGTCATCACCAGCATGTCAATATGCCTGTGGCTACAGACAATCGCGCCTTTGTAAGGCATCCATCACAGGGGTCCATCGATGAGAGTAGCTTCCATGGCCTGTATCAAAATGGCATTCCTCATCACCACCAACCCCACAATCAGCAGCACTCGATGGGTAGCATCAACGGTCCTCAGTTGCACGCTGGTATGGCAACCCCTACAGACTCAGCCATCTCACTTGCATCGGACATGAGCTGGACAACAACAGGCTCACACTCGATGATCTCTTCCACAGCAGTGACGACACCAATGTCAGCGATCAGTCCTCCTTGCTTATCTGATGCTGATGACCACCCGGGCTTTTCCGCCCTGGCGAAAGCTACTCTGCAGGAGAGTGCCATTGGTTTGCACGATGCTACACCCCCAACACCGACAACAGTGGCGCCAAGCACGCTGTCCCAGCCATGCAGAAACAACTCAATAGTCAATGGGGGTTCGGCTTCGCGCGTATTCTGGCCACAAACATTTTTGCTGTACATGGAATGCACAAATTCCCTTCAATCGCCATCACCGCTGCATGCGCCGACGACACCGGGACAGACCGCTTCGCCACAGTACCACGCGCTTGCAAAGGCAGAGGATCTCGAGCACACTCATTTGACAACGGAGGCGATGCATAAACTGGCGCTCGAAAAGTTCCCATGTCTATACAACCTGTACCAGCAGTCGATGTGCCCATTCTTACATATGACTGTCAGAATGAATCTGGACCTCACAGTCGATGGCGTGTTCAACAATAGCAACTTTTTCGAGTCAACCGAGCGTCGAGCTGTTGAATGTGCGACTACAATCTACTCGTTCGGCTCCATGGTATTGAAGGCGTGCGAGACGAAGCAGGCGGCATTTGTGGGTAACAAATTTGTGCACCAGTTTGAGTTTGTCAACCAGTTCTTCAACGCCTTCTTGAACGGTGTCAAGTCACTAAGCAACTGGCAAGAAGTTGCACTCGCCATGTCGAATCTGTCGGTTGTTCAGGTGTTCACCGAAGTCGAGGATATGCAATCACCACAGCAGTCCATGCATCCACCATTTACACCTACAGAGATGAAACGCGAGGAGAGCAGTCGGCCACCATTGCTGGTTATGGCGTATGATTTTGAACTCGGTGCTGGAGATGTCGTTGCGCGTTATATTTCGGACGGCTCAGAAATTCTTGAATCACTTGTCTGTTAATATATCTTGTTCTGATTTTTTGTCCACACAACACAACACAACACAACACAACGGCCGCCGTTTTTTCCCCCTCCTACGGCGCACATACACCACCAAAATAAATACAAAAGACAAAGCAAAGAAAAATGTAGATACCCATATTCTCACAGAAACAAAACACTTTCTTTTGGTTCCAATCTTCTTTCTCACCTTCTCTGTACCTTATATATATAATTTTTAATACATTACTGTCTTATACAAAGAAGGATCACATAGCTCAAAGTCATTGCTTTCACTTTTACTCTAGTGTAATCCGAACCAGATTCATGGATTGCCATATCTTTCCCTTTATATAAAACTGTATGTCATGGTGGTGACAGGGTGTCCTTATGTTCAGACCATATTCAGTGGCCAAAATAGTAACAAGAACATTTGTGAACGAGCATTGCAGGTCAATTCAGGTGATTCTAATTCTTCTACAACAGCGTTTAATGACAATGAGATGGAGACCCTGGTCATCCGAGCGGTTAGAAAAAAATGGTACGTGCCCTTGAACTTATTTGAAGAAAATCGCCGTTTACTTGCTCTCCTTCGCGTCTCTGACTGTGGCACTTTGCTTAAATAGGCTAACGCGTTTTCCAAAGTTGGTAATGAGACGAGAGACCCCTTTCTGTCACTTATTATGGTGTCGTCGCAGTGTGCCCCTCAACGGACTGAGGCTGGCTTTACTTCAGGAACCCTATGAAGATTTAGACCTCTCTACTAATAGACTTGGGAGTAGACACTGCACAGGATCTGTTTACCGAGTCCAGTGAGGACCCTACTGTTGATTCTTCCACATTTTTCAAGACTGAGCTTACTCCCAGCACACCGCTACAGTTAACGGATACCGGGTTGCTTAGGCACTTTTTTGTGGAGCATCTTTTTTTTTACATGGTAGGGAAAACTCGATCTTTATTTTTCCTCAATCAATGCCACTAATGTCTGCAAAATGAACTAGCCGCAAGCTTCAACTTTGCCGTCCTCAAAGAGGTCTGGGAGCATTTAGATGCGGACTCAAACACATCAGGCTGAGATAAATACCAATTCCATTGCAATGAAGGGCGACTACAAGTTCGTATCTAAGAAGCGAAAAAAGGAGACGAGCATATCTATCTTGTCTGCCAATGAGCCGGTCAGAAGTCGGATGGTGGATCCACCACCATCTCAATGGTCATACGGTAGCCCACGATGGAGCACGACAAATTTACACGCGAATCTGTAGCACATTGCATATACTTCAACTTGAACATAATCTTTCTCAGCTTGCGACTCACGTATTTTTTCACTGTTAACATATCCCAATAGATTATCTCATATGCGATACTAACTCACTCGCGCTATCCACATCCATTAGGAATGGTGACTTTGAATAGTTCTTAGTGGTCAATCGTAGGCAAAAAATAATACATAGACATAACAATAGCGCTACGTCAACACTTAAAATAGCTTTGTACCCATCATTTTTAGAGAGCAAAACAGCTCAACACCGCCCATTCCTTTCGGAAGTGGATAGTACGGTTCTTAGTATCGCATACATATATAAAATAATCTATTGGCCCATGTTAACAGTGGTAAGTCGCAAGCTCAGCCTTTTGGTTGCTGTTTCCATCAAATTGACCTACCATCCAGAGCACATTACCATGCTATTGCCTCGGTCTACCGGCAGCATAACGCCGAGACACAAGCCGTGAAGCTGGCACTCCGATGAGATGTAGAGGGCCATACCTTGGATTTAATACCTTCCTATTGTCCTGAGGGAGGATTGGGCCTCCCATGATGCGTGTATGTATGTGTGTGTGTGTGTCGTGTGTGCTTGTGGGATAGATGGAGAAGTTGAGGGTAAGTGTATGTGCAAGCGAGAGATAGTGAAGGAGACAAAGAAGATAAAAAATGGTAATGCACACTGCAAAAACAATGAAGATTTATATAGTGCATGGCATCGTTGTTTATTTTCTTTGATGTGGATTTGGCCCACCCCCCCTGCAAAGATTTTTGTGATTTGCAAAGTCAACAATCGAAAATCCATTCTGAAAGACTTCTTTCTACAGTTTGACTAATCGGTGATATATAAGAGTGATGGCGGTATTGTACTAGAAATACTCAATACCACGAAGCCATCTTTAGGCGACATGGCTAGGCGTGCAAGGGCAGATACAAACACGCTCAGAAAAGATTCTGTTTCAAGTTGAAGTATATTAAATATGCTACGGATTTGCGTGCAGATCTAGTATCTTGTTACAACCATGGGTGGCTTGCAACAATAAAGATTTTATCCTTTCTCCTTTACTCTCTAGGAGATATTTCCCCTTTTCTTTCACACAATGAACGTGCGAAAGAGGTTGTTTAATATTGCTGTTTCTGTTCTTTTGCTGGTGTGTCTCCGTTCAGCTGGTCCTGCTTAGTATGGATGGCCTGCACAAGATAGTTCTTGCACTGCCAAGGCGCGCCTCACTGTCTTTAAGGGCGTGAGGCTGAAACGCATGCTCAACACACAAACTCTTTGCTGCAGGCATGGGGCTCTTAGCAACAAGCGTATCATATTCTCCCCCCCCCCAGTACAGCTTCAAGGGTTGTACGATTATTTGGTCTCCTGTAAATCCAACTATATGCATTTCACACATATCTAAGGGATCATCAGCAGAGTTTTGCAATGCATTTGCAGAAGCTGCGATGCATGGAAAAGTACTCACAGGAACAGCTTGTGTTCTCGCTGAAGCCAGTCTTGGTGAAGTCTACAATAGTACAAGAGCACGGACCAGTTTTCAAAGTGCTCGGATTGATCAGAATCCCCGCCTCATTGTCACTAAAGTCTATTGTAGAAAGTATTAGAATCACTTGAATTGGCCAGCAATGCTCTTTCAAGAGTATCAAGGCGGGTGTGGCAGCCGTGAAGCTGGTGGTGGTTAATGGAGGGGGAAAAACAAGACTATTTTTCCTCGGAAGCATATTCATGACTGGGCCGTTTTTTTTAGGGTCCTCATTATATTATTTTTAACTCTTCAATTATTTCACGACACCCGTACCCTGCTATCCTAAGACATTACCTTTAGAACCAATCAGCACTGCTCTATGGATAGGCAACGTGGGGCCCTACCCAGACAGACAATATAACGAATCATTCCTTGCCGCGACGTCATTCAAATAAGGCTATATTGCATCCATGTTCGGGAGAATTTGATTCACACACACACTCTCTCTCTATCCATGTCGGAGAATGCATCCATTCATTCAAACCATTATACGAGGTTCGAATTCTTTATTTGGATCGAAGGAAGCATTTCTTCCTTACGGCTGGATGCTGTGATTTACGAAGGTGATAACACTCGGGTGTTAGATCTGATGGGTTATCTCACATGTGTCAAAGGATGATTGGATTGTGGCTGTGTCAATCACCGCCACAACCTACTTCATGCGATGGAAAATCTCAGCAGTAGCATCAAAGAATTCTCAGAAAAGTTGTCCATTCATGTGCTATATTTGGATCCATGGCCATTGGACATTCCAAAGGGTCGAGGCCGCATGATCAACACCACGACAGGCAAGGGGTTCCTCTTCTACACGGTCAATGCAATTACTTTCGGATGAAGGGTAGTAACAATTTATTATGCTGAACTAATAGATTTTGCATACTTGATGTTGCAAAGTTTCAGAGGTACATTTAGAATTGACTCAGGGAGCGGCCACACGTTCTAAATAACACTCTACCAGATACTACAGTTACACGTCTATGGCGACCTATAAGCTATAGTTCTTGATAAATATCCTAAACATACAACAGCATTTATTCAAATTAGAGGTGATAAGTTGACATTTATACATTTAAAGGGTCTGTGTGAGTTGTCTCTGATGAGTCTGGAGGATTTTCCCCTGAGTCGGCAGAGACATTCTTGTGAAGCATCTTTTTGATATTTTCTACTTTGGTGGAGGAGGATGGTGGCGTGGAAAATTTGTGTAACCTTCAGAATGCCTTGCCGCTTCATAACAAAGGGAATAGGAGTGAAAGGAGACGGTATATCATCACAAGTGAAACGAAATAAAGAGAGAGTTAACGCTATCTTTCAAGCGAAAGTGACAGTGGACATTTCGTAGATACAAGTGCAAGGGTTCTTTGGCAATAGCACTTTTGAGACGAGTTTGTTGGTTGGAGATGTCAAGTAGTACTAACTCAGCCCAGTCTTATTGAGGTATTTAAGGTTTGTTACAGCCATGCTGAGTGTAACTCTAATACATACATACTCTGTGTACCTTCTTTTTCTTTAGTCTTATTTTCCCCCTGCTGGTCATCTCCTTCTTTTTCTCCTTCTCTCTTCCTCTTCCTCTCTCTCACTCTTTCACTCTCTCTCTCTCTCTCCCTCACAAGCATCCAACCTTCTGCATTTCACCTCCACACTGACCAGCACACAGATTTTGTCAAGTCAGACGTCATGACCGTATCCACAACATCCGACTTTCAACGAAAGGCATGGTGGATGCTTCGGACATATATGAAGAGAACCGCTGTGGTCATGATAGCTCTCCTCATATGCATCTATTGGTTCATAGACGTCGAAGTCGAATACTACACATGGAGGAACCGACTCGACCTCGATGTTCCTGATATTCAAATGGTCACACTCCCAACATCGACTCAAAAACCGACTCCACCGAAATATGGCATGTTCCTATATCTCGGATGCACAGCCAGTCCATTTGCCTCGGTCCTGTGGCATGTCACTCAGGCCGTCAAGGTCTGCGACCGCTCGAATTCTGACCAGCTGTGCGATGTCAAAATGTCCAATGACTATACCTACGACGAACTTGGGCTCAAGTCTGTGGAGTGGCTCGGATCAGACCGATTCCGCCAGATGACGGACCAGAACGAGATCATTGTCAAGCTCGACGACGACACGATTATCTCCAAGGACATCATGGACGGTCTCGTCGAGAGCTTTTCCAAATCAAAATGCAAGTTTGCAGGCATTATGCGACGGCGGCAGGAAGATGGACTTTACTGGAGCTCTGGCCCCTTGATGCTCGTCAAGACGAACCATCTTCGACAGCAGCTTCAGAACAACTTTGATCGGCTACGGTACAACACTAAACATGAGGACGTGGGGTTCTCAGACATGCTGTCGATTCGAAACCCCGAGGATGTCTGCAATGTCGACCTCAGTCTGTTCAGACATCGTTATTATGAAGACAGTCGAATGACGATCCGGTACAAGCCCTATGTTAAATGCAAGTGAGAGAGAGAGAAAGAGAAGGGCATTGATATTTTATCTTCTCTCTCTCATTGATATCCTCAACCGTCCCACCAACTACATTCTCTTGTGTTTTTTTGTTACTCCTTCCTCCTTTTCCGTTTTTCTCTTGTTGTTGTTATTTGTATTCTGACTCGTCTCCTGAACTCCCTAGAAATCTTTGATAACCATATTTTTTATTATTAGTGTGCCCTTTTTTTCCACTGTACTGCTAATATACAACCTAATACCCGCTTGCATGTCAAAGATGGTTCTCTCCTGTCCCCTGTTGATTTTTTTTTTCATGAGCCGACAATTAGTTTCTCAAGTCTTTTTTTTGGGACGTTTTCGGTCAAGTCGAGGAGGGTTTCTTCTTTTTCACTCCCTTTCTCTATGTGTATGATGATGGATAAACTTGAGGAGAAGCACAGCAGATAAAAGTCCTTGTTACACTATTAAAAGATGACAGCTAAAGCCCTGACTAAACTACGTGTACTGCACAGGACCAACGGTTGGACTCTCCTATTCCGCCGCAAGAAAAAAAAGTTCTAAGTTTCCCTCTTCAGCCCAAAAAAGGAATGGGAAAGTCGAGAAGGGGAGAATTGATTTCAGTTAAAGTGAGGGAATAAAAAAAAAACTATGATGTACACACACAAGTTGAGCATGATGCTCTGGGTAAGAATCCATCCAAACATACAATGCTACATTTCGCTGAAGTGGAGGCACGGCAAAAAAAAAACTAAAAACCCTTTTGTTTTTATTTTTTGTTCAAAATACACAGAGGAGACCATTGGCTCAATTCCAAAGGTGGACAGGGATCACCAAAAAAAAAAGAAAAATTCAAGGTTACATCGCATGACTAATATCTAGACTGGAAGTGGCCGAGGTTAAACGTGGCATTCGGACAAGGGGCTGGCAACCTGTACGCCATCGAATTGTCTTGATCTTTTGAAGAGAGAAATGTTCCGGATTGTCGACTTGGTGATGTGAGTAGCAATGGCAATTGGATAATTTTACCTTTTGACAGATTAAATAGAGGGAGTAAGAGTTCTCGACGCCAACGTTTTGTAGAAGGGAGTTGAACAATAGGATGGAAGGGATGGTTCTTGTATAGTCTACATAGAAAAAGAGAAGAGATCCACAAAACACATGCCGACAAAGGACTAAGGAAGTAGAGCATATCATTGTAACTGTTGATGTTTTTTGCCTTTGACAGTTTTCAGTTTTCCTTCGCACACACAAAGATGGTACGCTTGATCAATGATTGTTTCATCGATGCATTTGTTATTATTGCATTTTAAGATTGTTTGTCTAGACAAGAAAAAAATTGACACGGTTTCCTGCTTCCAACTTACACAGACGGGGGAATCTCAGGGCAATGTTGAGGTTAAGGTAGTGGAGACAAAGTGGATAAGGAAGAGGGAGAGGAAAGACGCCAAACGAGATTCGAAATGGTGAGGATCATGGCTCTTTTTTTTTTGTCGGTACTCTATGTGTGAGGAAGGGGACCCTTGTTGTAGTCCGCTCCCCAAAACGGGGAACTGGGGGGGGGGGACCAGGATCTTCTGAAATGTTGTTTGAAAGAACATTTAATCGCGTCCGTAACGCGTGGCTTGTGTTTGGGCGAAAAAATTTTGGGAAATAAAAAAAATCGTGTACAGCCTCCAAATACTATTTCTCTTTTTTTCTTTATTCTCTCATCTTCCCACTTCATCCTCCTCTTTACTCCCTTGTTGCCATTTCCCCACCACCATTTCGGTAAGTTGACATTTCATTCACGAGTCTCTTTTGACACCTTTTTCTTTTTTTGTCAGTTTTTTTATTGTAATATGATGAAATACCAAAAGACATTTGCACGTCAGTCTGAGAACTGCCATGCTGTTCAATTAGCTATACCCAAATTTCTGATACCAAATATCGACCTTGTTCATACTTGGTTAACAAATACACAATGAGAAGATTACGTGTGTCTAACCTTCATCGACAATATCACGTTGTTTTCTGATAGATCGCAGCATACCGGATCTCCAACATTCTGTATAGATATAACAGTGTGAGTAGTGCCATGTGTATGAATAAAAAGAAAGGCAATTGTCAAAACAAAATCATGGTATTATAGAATGAATGGATGGGGTTTTTGTTATGTTAAAGAAAGTGGAACGAAAGGACGAGAACACACACATGTGTTCTTTGATCTTTCGTGTTTTTGAAAAAAAAACATCATCGCCGGATTAATTACCGGAGGAAAGCAAGTCTATCTTTCTCTTCGGCAGTAATCTACGGCAAGAGCACCCTATTTGGGAAGGCCTTGATTCGCTGACCATTGCGCCCTTCCATGGCCGATTGTTAGATAGTAGGCGAGGTCACATCTCTTCATCTTTTTTTTTTCTTTTTTTTGGCATGCAAAAAAAAAAGAGAAAGTGGTAGCGCCAGTGGATCGGGCGTCCATGGTAAAACAGATACGGCGCCAATTGAAAGTTTTTGGAGAGAAGAAAATGGGAGTGTTGAGAGGTATGCGAGAGAGTAAATCCACCGCCTTAAAAAGGGCTGGTAGACAAGAGGTGAATGACGCTGCTTAGTAAATGCGTACTTGAGCACGACATAACGGTGGCTATGGTCATTCAACCGTGGCGATCGCCTCGTCTATTGCTTTCGGCGCGCGCGCTGAGTGCAGTTTGGAGAGGTTGTGTGGCCTCTTGCCTCTTGGGAACTTTGAACTCTTTCAAAGGGGGGAGCAGGAGTAGCGGGAGGCGTTGGTGGTCGGTACCCTTAATCCCGGTATGGTGGGTGTTTATTTGTGTCGTCGCCAACCAAGCCTTCGGTACGATCAAAGCTGTGCAATTCTTGTAGGAGGATACTGCCTGTCTGGCCTCTGTTCGTCTACAAAGTTGTTTGCCACGCGATTCTGGGTATGACCAAAGTTACCCACCTATGGCTTGAGATGGAAGTCAACGGCAAGAGAGTGTATTCTGTTAATGGTGAAACAGAGCCTTACCCACATTGTTGGGTTACATACCTCATCAGTCCCTTATCGTGATGGTATGCATACATCAAGGCGGATGCAGTGTCCCATTTTTTTTCTCTCTGCCCAGACTCGTGGAGGGGAGCCACAAGGCAATCTTTGATTACAATGATCTGCCAATGTCCTGTTTCCATCATTGCGATATGATCAGCGTTAAACGCTTGTACTCCAAGGGCTTTATCATTCTGAATCGTGGGAATTATCCCATGGTTTCACTATTATCAAAGCACATCAAATTATGGTACAAAACGATACTTTTTACTGGAAAAAGATCACTTGAAGCTGGGTATTTACAGAATAAAACAACCACTAAAAAAAAAGTTCACTTGTTTGTGGTTAAAAAAGCCTTTTTCTGTTTTTGGAATCATTTGTTTTCAGAGATGTAAGAAGGAGGGCGACTTTTGTCGTCGGCCGACGTCCGTGGCAGAGACTCGTCTGTCGATGGCCGGCTAGCATCAGGAGGAGCGGGCGTGGTATGTGGCAAGTTGGCTTTGGCGCGGACAGCGTTGATGACAGAGCTCCAGTCGTCGTTGCCGTGACCCTGGTCTCGCAACATTGAAAAGTGCTCATAGGCCAGGTCAGCTGTTGGAAGTGTTGTACCGTGATCGCTTGCCAGATGGCGCATGTGGCCAATGTCCTTGAGGCCAAGCGTGACAGGAAAGCCGTTTTCCTTCGAGAAGCGGCCCTCGACCATGTTTTGTGCGTAGCCTGTCCAGACGGGTGACGGGAACATGGCATCGATAAACTTGAGAATCGCATCCTTGTTCACTTGGGCCTTTTCGGCCAGTGTCAGACCCTCTGCCAGGATCTCCATGGTACCGACGATGTAAAAGTTGCCAATGAGCTTGAAGGATGCCGATGCAGCAACGTCCGGGGTGCGGAGGTGGATGATCTGGCGGGACATTGTGTTAAAGTACAGGCAAAGTTTGTCAATCGCCTCTTGGTCTCCGGCCGTGATCCAAACTAAGCGGGCAGCCTTGGCCGCTGTGGGCCGTCCAAAGACGGGGCACTGGATAAAGCGATGTTGAGGGTAGACAGCGAGGCGTTCCTTGATGCTGGTGGAGAGCTTTGGGTAGATGGTGGAAGTATCGCAAAAGATAATGTCGTGCTCGACCTGGCCAGCCAAATCGATCAAGATCTCGTAGACTTCCTCGACCGCCTGGTCGTTGGCGAGCGACGTAAAGATGATGTTGGATTGGGCGACAACGTCCTCGATCGAGTCGGCGACGCGCACGCCATGGTTGTGGTGCAGCTTGTCGGCACGCGCGCGAGTGCGGTTCCACACGGTCATGTTGAGCGAGCGCGAGGTCAGGTATTTCTGAAGGTTGGCGGCCATGTAGTAGCCCATCTCGCCCAGTCCGATCCAGCCAATGCGGTCCTGATGCTTGAGGTGTGGCACCAGCTTGTCGCGCAGCGAGAACTTGGATTTCTTGGTGGAGCTGGATGCCATGTTGTTCTAACTATAGGGTGTGTGTAAGTAGGTGTTTTTTTTGAAGCGAAAAGTGGGAGGGGTGGAGTTGACAAAAAAAAGGGATGAATGGATGTGAAAAAAAACAAAAAGCAGAATGGGTGGGAAAGTTGGGCGTGTTAAATACTCTTTGCGTTCAACAAATAGGGTTGTATTTCATCGGGTGGAGGAGAAGGATATTTACGCAGAAGAGCAAGTGAGACCATTCGAGCGTTGCCCGCGTTTTCGTCATTGATTCTTCTTCCCTCTGCAGCGGCATAGGCATGAGCGGTATAGAAGACAGTATTTTTTTGAATATAGGAACAAATCGGGGAGCACCGTATGATCCTCTCTTGCATACTCCTGTGCTAGTATTCATAAGCGATGATGCCCTATCTATTCGCTCTCATCCCTCTATGCGCCAGAGTCAACATGTTGGTGCAAGGCGTGCACGAGCCCTGTCTCCCGATGAGATTGTGTCCAAATGTGTCCATAACGAAAGATAGAAAGGGAAAGAATGTGCGCAGACGCAGCGCCAAAATTTTGTCAGTGTGTGCTGACTGACAACGACTGCTTGGGTGCGCAGTACACATTGACTCCTTGTGTTGTCCACCATTTTTTCCTTCCCTATCACTCCTCTCTACTGTGCGCAGACGGTCATCTCAAGGACGCCTAGATCGCCAAACCTCCAAAAAAGGTGGTTGCTTATAATATGGACTTTCTGTATTACAACTTCACTGGCATCGCATTAGTGGGTAGTTCAGGAAGTATAGTGTGATTATCGCACGCTATGCTCTCTTTGGATTCATCTACAGGATAACAGACTTGCACCCCCCCCACCTTTGTCGCTTCTTTCTCATATGGGCGACCATCCATTAGCACCCTCCCTTGCCTGTTGTCCAGTCACTTCAAGGAAACATTTGATCATTTTGTAAGCAAAGTGTGTGTAACATGCTTACATTAGAGCCCTACCTAAGAGGTCCCAAAGGAGGCGTGTGAAAGCTATACATCCCTCACGTATGCAGCAGTTGACATTGAAGAAATACGGGATAGAATGGGGAGGGGTAAGACACAACAGGATGGGAGAAAAAAAACGCATTCTTTTTTTATCTCGCTATCGTAAAAAAAAATCCAATGATCTACTTTGCACCATATCCAAGGATGGCCGACTCGCCTTCTTGGGTATCCCACATGTACTTGTAGACACCATCTTGTCTCAAGAGCTCATCATGTCGTCCCTTCTCGACAATCCGTCCTTCCTTCAGAACAATAATCTCATCCGCGTCCATGATGGTGCGCAACCGATGTGCAACAAAGATGCTTGTCGTTGCCTTCTCTTGCAAGATTTGTCGAATGTTTTGCAATAGTCCTTGTTCCGTATGTGTATCGAGTGCTGAAGTCGCTTCGTCGAAAAACATGATGGGCGAGTTCTTGAGGATGGCTCGCGACAGCGCCACACGCTGCTTCTCACCGCCAGACAACATCAATCCACGCTCTCCAACCTTGGTCTCGTACTGGTCCGGCAGACGCATGATGGCGTCGTGGATCTGTGCCTTCTTGGCCGCCGCCTTGATTTCGTCCTCACTGGCCGTCACACGGCCATAGCGAATGTTGTTCAGGATCGTGGTATTGAAAAGCGCCGTCTCCTGGGGCACAACACCAATCTGGGACCGCAAGCTGTCCAGCTGCACATCTCGAATGTTTTGTCCGTCAATGTAGATATTACCCGAAGCAGGATCGTAGAATCGGAAAAGCAGACGCAGGATCGTCGACTTGCCACATCCAGAAGGGCCAACAATAGCCACTTTTTTACCGGCTGGTACGACAAAGCTGATCTTGTTCAGAATTGGCCGGTCGGGGCGATAACCAAACACAACGTCCTCGAATCGGAGCTCGCCACCCTGGAGATCAGTGAGCACCAGAGGTGGGGCGTTGGGCTTCTCCTTGATATGGACATTGACGGCCTGAAGGTTAAACATCGTCTCCATATCGATCAGCGCCTGTCGCAGTTCACGGTAGACGGATCCCAAAAAGTTGAGCGGCACGGAGAGCTGGAAGACAAGTTGGTTGATCATCACCACATCACCGACTGTCATGGAGCCGTTCATCACGCCCTGTGCAGCCAGATACATCATGCCTGTCAATGCTGTCGAGAAAATGATGTTTTGGCCAGCATTCAGGAACGCGAGACTCGATGCAATTTTGAGCGATGCCGACTCGTACTTGGCCAATGCGTTGTCGTACTGCTTCATCTCATACTTTTCGTTATTGAAGTACTATATGAACACAAATTTTTGAAGAATTGACATGAAAAGTGGGTTAAACAAAAAGGAACACGCGACACCAATGCAAAAAAGTGATTACTGATAATCTTTCAACGTTTCCGATCGCTTCCTTCCTTCCATCATTACCTTCACAGACTCGAAATTCAAAAGAGACTCAACGGCAACAGTGGCGGCTTGGTTGTCGGCAGCATTGGCCTGCTTTCGGAACTTTGTACGCCACGATGTTGTCTGGATCGTGAACCATGTGTAGGTAGCCATCGTGGCAGCTGTAACAGCTGCAAAATTTGCGCCAAATTGATAGGTCAAGATGCCACACACCATTGTGATCTCCAATGCCGTAGGAAGCAAGTGAAACACCATGGACGACAGTAAGAAACTAATACCCCTGTTCTCATGCAAATCATATAGAAAAAATTAGATTGCGGAGCAAAATGAAAAAGATAAGATGCGGTGTTAGATGTATGGTATGTTCAAAAAAAATTGCATCCACTTCAGGGCACGTAGACGTTCCAGCCATAAAAAAACCCGCCTCCATCCCTATTGTAGACATTTCTCCCCTCGTTTGATATTTTGCATACTTTGTTCCTCGATCAATAGCACGTGAAAGACCACCAGTCTGCTTGGTCAAGTGGAAAGACATGTCCAACTTGTGCAAGTGTTCGAAAACATTGAGCGACACACGGCGAATAGCCTTTTGGGCAACAGCAGCAAAAACAGCATTACGAAGCTCGCCAAAGACGGATGATCCAGCTCTAGCAAGGCCATCTAGAATCGAACATCCAAGGAGAAAAAAAAAGAATTGAAAAGGATACAGTGAGTATTTTTTGGACGCGTCTACATCTACTAGCAAATAAAAAAAATAGTGATATGCCCATTCTACTCCCAAGAGAAATAGGTGTACTTACATCCAAGAATCACAGCACCAGCGACACCGAGGACAGTGGCGCCTTCCGGAAAAGTCACGTTCAGTTGATCAATGATGTCCTTGAAGAAGAAGGGCACCTGCACATTCAGAATCTTGCCGAGCACCAAGAGAGAAAGCGCGGTCACGACGCGGATCTTGACTCCCTTGTCACCCTTGGGCCAGATATAAGTCGAGAGCTCCTTGAAGATCCGCCAGTCGAGCTTGTTCTGTTCCGCAGCCGACTTGATGGCCGAGTCGGTGGCAGATGGCGTCGTTGCTGCCTTGGCAGCATTTGCCGCTGCAGCAGTTGCATTATCAACAGTCGATTTGGTAGCCTTTTGCGCAGTTGCACCAATGCCAGCAGTAGTGCCGTTGCCTGGCAGCTCACCAAAGCTCGGTTGAGTATTTGTGGCATCCTTTTTGATGCCATTTCCTAACGAGCCATTGTTGTTGTTGATGTTACTGCTTTGTTGGTTTCGTCGAAGCGGGCTCGTTCTGAGGGAACGCCACTGACCCTGTCTCACGATCAGGTTGAATGCTCGATGCGTCGACGACGGTTGCCAGTGTTGCACCTAGTTAAGATCATGAAACACAAATAAAAATGATATAAACCATAATGGCGTGATCAGTCAGTCAAAGACGAGCTGTGAAAAGACACAAAAAACGTTGGATCGATCCACGCAAAAGAGAATATGGTGGCAATGGGAAGAGGGAAGGAGAAAAGGGCCCTACCGGCTGCATCAACGTGAATAGGGGGTTAGGAACGCGTTGGCCGTGTGGAGCAACGGAAGAATGGTATCCATGTAGTCTCAGTTTGGCAACCATCGAGGAAGGGGTGGAGGTTGCTGGGGTAGAGAGGGCAGTTGGGCCAGCCTTTGCCAGGACGGATGCACATGGCAGCCGCGCAGCCTTCGACCAGCAGCCATGCAGTGCCATGGCTAAAGAAGAGAAGCAATTGTCTGAATGGGGGACGGGGTGGGAGAGTGGGGAGGTGAGAATGGGTAGGAGTGAAGGAAAAAAAGACGAGAATGGAGAAGGGAATGTACCTCTTATTATCGGAGAAGTGACAGCGCAGTCCACCTTTGTTGACCAAAGTAGGCGAATCAACTTTTTTATTTCGCTCACTTTGCTTCCTGTGCTTCCATTGCCCCACCTCACCCTTTCACACCCAAAAGGAGAAAGCTACATTAGTCCTCCAAGTCGCTTGAATTACTAATCCGTCAAAGCTCCATTGCACTATTCATTGACACAGAACTCCCACGCAACTTGATCACCAAGGAAAGGACAGTACTTGTGTCTGTGTGTGACGACCAAACAGAGTTTGAATAGTGCTTGTCGAAGATCAGTCTTCAAGAAAGACGCGATATCACCCAAAGATGGCTCTTCAGCTCTCCGCGTACAGGGCTGTGCTGACAGCACCTATGCGTCTCGCCCGCTATGCGCGAAGCACACCTCTACCATCCCCATCTATACATCTTTCGCCTTTTCATTCTCGTGCTTCCACTTCTACTGCCCCTCAGATCTCACTACCCTTCGCGCTGCAAGTTCGCACATTGGCCACGCGCCCTGCTTCCGGCCCTAGATCATCGCCAGCCAAGCCAAAATCTACAGCGCCAGCAGCACCAGCATCGAGCACTACGGCTACTAGCGCAAGAAAACGTCTCCCAAAGGACCCTCACTTCATGTCTCAGCGAGTGCTCAAGCTTACGCGGCAGGGCAAGTTTGACGAAGCCATCACATTTGTCAAGGAGGCTCCAATGTCTCTGCAGAACGAAGTTGTCTGGAATCACTTGATCGACGAGGCTGGGCGCATTGGCAAGACAAACCTGGCCCTCAAGCTTATGAACGATGTAAGGAAATAGTTGTGTGTTTTTGTTTTTATCCGAGGCTGTCAAAGTGCCTCAAACTCGTTTCTAACAGACTGTATGCTATTCTACTAGATGAAAAAAAGAGGACATGAGCCCACAGAACGCACCTACACGATCGTGCTCAAAGCACTTGCCAGGAATCCATCCTCTCCGGAAACGGTTGCTCGTGCTCAGGACCTGTACGAACACATGCAGACACGTGGTATCGATCCAAACTTGCACCATACTAATGCACTCCTCAAGGTCCTTGGTCGCGCAGGCGACCTCGACGCCATGCACCGACTCTTTACCAGCATGCCTCGACAAGGCCCAAACGCTCCCGACACCATCACTTTCAACACTGTCCTGGGCGCGTACGGTCAACCACCACCACCACAACAGCAACAAAATCAACAGAAGTCAACCTCCTCTTCAACTGCAGAGGCGGCTGATCAGGCTTGGCAGGTCTGGGATGCTTGTCTCCAGGCCAAAATTGAGCGGCCCGAGGCCATTGATTTGGATGAACGGTTACTCGGCTCGCTCATGGTAGCAGTGCGGCATTCACCGCGCCGATCCAAGGACGGTCTTCAGGTCGTCGAGTCGCTCTATGGTGTCCAACTACTGCCACGAAGCCAGGCTCAGCAGGAAAAAGAAGAAACTCGTGTTCAGAACCTTGAGTATATTCGTAGTAAACGGACAACATACCCGGGTGAGGCTCTTGGACTTGGTCCCTTGTTAGCCAGGAGTAGTGACAACGGCAAGGCGATGCCATCGTTCCGTACCATGGATCTGGTATTGCAACTTGCCGCAACAGCCAAAGAACCCAAAGCTGGTCAGGCCTTTATTGAGTGGGTGCAGTCTACCCATGGCGATGCTTTTGTCCCAGACATGCCCCTCTTAACGACTCTGACAGGATCATATGTCAAAAGCCGTCAGTTTGACAAGGCACTAGAGTGTTTAAATCTGTACCACCAACATCGGATCCCCGAACCCTCCGTCTTGTTCTTCCAACATATTATGGAGGCCCTGCGTGACAGTCGGGATCGAACGACACGCGCACTCGATCTAGTCCGAGAGATGGTTGACCTGACCAGAAACGGTGCATTGCTCCGCAAAGATGGTCGGCCAGCCCACGGTATGGATCCTATCGCGTTGGCATCATATGGCCAGATCTGCAAGCGCGAAGGCCAGTGGAAGGACGGGTTACAGGTACTCGACGAGGTCCAGTGGCAAAAGGTGATTGAGCGAAGCGACCATAGCAAGGCCAATCATGGAGTAGCACAATGGGCCATCTATGTCCTCCGCGAGACGCTCAAGGATCTCAAGAAGACGCTGCGTAGAGACGACTTTGTAAAACAGCAGTTGCATGAGGTTGGCGAAGGGACCGAGGGTTCCGCGGCGCAGTTGATGACCAAGAGCGAGCGAAAGGAGCTGCAGGCACAGATCGATCGTCGTGAGGAAGAGCTTGATCGAGCACTGGAGCTCGAAAAAGAGTGGGGCAAGCAACGGGAGGAGAAGGGACGACAGACGCGAGATACCTACAAGGGGCGGAAAAGAGCGGGACAATGACACCGAAATCCGGCAAAAGTAGCGAGAAGGAGAAATGATTGATGTAGCTCATAGTCAATGCCATGGTGGACCCAATCTGTACAATTATCTCCGCAACAGTATAGAAAAAAAAGTTGGGCAAAGTGTCCAACCCTTTGAAGTCTTCTTTCTCTGTTCGTGATAAAACGTCCTTCTCCCTTCATACCATATACATGCTCGATACGGTATGGGCAAAACTCGCACAGGTCTATGCTGAGTGCTTCTGTCTCCGAGCTGACCTGCATTCTTTTTTAGGTTTGTGTTGCCTTTTTCAATTCAGCAGCCCTTTGTACTTGTGTTTCCGTAGGCACAATGTTAGATAACTCTTAGACATAAAATAAAATAGCCAGCAACCCTTGGCATACATTTTGTTCTTTCCACCATTGAGACAATGTTCTCCAGGATCTCATTCTCCACCCGTCTGCAGCCTTCGCGCTGGCGCATTCCAAGCCCTCGTGCATCCTCCTCTTCCAAGCTGGCAGGCCACACCCCTGCCGGCCCATGCCGTGCACCCATGTGTTTGAATCAGGTGCGGACCATTGCGGGCGGCCATTCCGGCGCATTCAACCAAAAAGCATCGTCTTCTAACCGTCGCGGCGGCCTGGGTCGTATCCCTCTCGCGGCCATTGGGTTGATCGGTGGAGGTCTGGTCGTGACCGGCGTAGGACTTTGGCAGTTTTACACGTCCAACGTCAACAAGTTCCCACCGGCGATCCGGGACGACCTCCGCAAGGCTCTGTATTACCAAAACTATGGCAATGATCACTCCAAAGCGGTCGACTACTACCGCTCGGCCCTCGAGGCTGCGCTCGTCCATCCTGATCTGGCAACGGATGGCCCCGAGGTGACGGGTATCATGATCCAGTTTGGCACATTGTTGCAGGACATGGGTCGCACCCGCGATGCTATTGACGTGTTGACCGCGTGCTTTGAAGCCTTGGTGCATGGACGGCCTCTGAGTCCCAAGTATGGTCATCTTCAGAAGGCGGCCGCCGCCGATGTCGATTCACAGGAACAGCTGGAGCAGCAGCAGCAACAACAGGATGAGGAAGCATTGTTGTGGCATGGAGTGGAAGACATCACGGAAGCGAGTGATGATGCTGTCATCGTACCGGCACCAGAAGAAATCCCCAAGCACCACCACGCAGGCGTGGCGCACTTGGACGGACCCACACGACTAAAGACGATTGGCGTGGCACAAAAACTTGGCGATCTGCACTTGAAGCTTAAGCAGGACAGGGAGGCTGAGCGGTTCTACGTGTGGTCGGTGGAGCAGCTATTGCGGGACTATGGCGATGATGACTTGAAGGGCAGATCATCCAAGGACAAGAGCAACAATAACAACAACAATGGAAACAGCGACGTTACATGGTCAAAAGATACACTTGCCCAGGATCGTGAACAGATGAAGAAGCAGTTTGACTTTGACAACCTGCCAGCATGGATGTCCAAGACGGATCTTGGCGCAAGTCTTGAGGCCTTGGCTGGGTTCTACGCCAAGAAGGGTCAGTACCGCAACGCGATCGTACTGTATTCAAAGGCCCTCCGATTGAGCGATCCACAGAGTTCGTGCCATGCCTCTGTCATCATGTGCAACCTTTCTGATGCTTTTGCTGGTATCGGTCAGGTGGATGAGGCCATGCGCTGGGCCCAGCGTGGCCTTGACGTCAGTACCTCGTTGTCTGGACAAGAGTGCGACGAGAGTTGTGGTGTGATTTTGTACAACTTGGGCATGTTGAACGAGGTAAGATGTTTACTGAAAATATTTGTAACGAAAATAATGAAGTCGATATGAGGGATGTAGTTATAACACAGCAACAATCTTCCTTTCTTTTTCTTAAATGATCCTAGATTAAAGGCAATATCGCCAAGGCAGAAGAGTTTTACCGAAAGTCGCGGAAACATGGCGCTGAAACGGGATATAAAGACTGCGTGCTTCAGTCAAACAAGGCACTCAAGCGACTGAAGGAGGGCACCCATTAGCCATTACCATGGGAACAACAACAACAACAACAACAATGACAAAAAAAGAATGTTTTCCATCTAACAATAAAATCATGACACGTTCACAGAATCTCTTTGACAATAGACATGACACATACTAAAGAAAAGGGGGTTTTCACTCTACTGCGGCGGTACTTCTTTTTGTTTTACAAGTGTTTTTAGCCTGGTACGCATGGATTGACGAGATATAATGACAGTAAAACAAAGCTGTGATTGTTTCTCTGGTGAGATGGCGCGGCCATGCCACGTAGTGATCTATTTCTGTATATAATCCACGCTGTCAAAAAAAGAAAAAAAAGAAAAAACTGGGGAGGGGTCTATGAACAAAAAAACATCCAGCATTGGGTATAAAGTTACAAGTGAACGTGGGGTTTCAATGAGGGAGGTGTAGAAAGAAAGATGTTTTTACAGAGTGCCAAGTAGCGACACGATGAGGTTGAGGTTCTCACGGTATTCCAAGTGTCCACCAACAATATCTGTCAAGTCGACATTCTCGATCCTTGGCACACATTGAACTTCTTGTAGACCTAAAGGAGGTGTGTACGGAGCAAAACAAAAGCAAAGTCAGACAAAGAAAATTTCTCTCAAAAACATCATGTTCGCATCTTTTTTTTTTTCTCTCTCCACTCATATCACACATCCTATAAGAAATGGCCCAATCACTCACCTGCGACATCAAGGCCTAGCGAATGGATACGATAAATCGAAGCCAGAACGACATCCTTCTTGGAGTATCCGTTGATAAAGCGATTCGAAACGACTGACGATGCTGCTTGCCACTTGTCGTTCTCGTTGATATTGATTGGAGCGCCCAGCAGCACAACCGAATCGACCAGTCCAAATTCTTGGCGCTCTGCCAGGACTTGCAGACACTCCCAGATAACAATCGAGCCTGTCGAGTAACCAATAAGCGTTGTCGGTCTTGATCCTTGGACTCGCTGACACAGAATATCGGCAAGCACATAGCCGGCCTTTCGTGCTCGGTCCACAGCCACCGCCCACGGATTGTCAATTAGATCACCTGCCCGCATGAATGCAAATGGCAATACGAGAGCACTGGCGAGTGCTGCAAAGACAGTTTGCTGAATGACTTGGGCCGAAACAACACGGACAGCCTCCGTGGCAACAAAGCGTTGAAAAGCACACCCTAGGGCAGTGAGCTCTTTGCGCTCAAAGGTCAAGTGATATACGTCGCGTCCATCCAGTGAGCCCTCTATTGTGGGCTGCCATGCGTCCACAATATCGTTTTCGTCAAACAGGTAGCCCGAGATTACAATTGTGAGCTATTTTCATCCCGTAGAAAAATTAGGGTGACACATAGTTAGCAGGGCGTTTTTGGGAGCAAAAGAATAGACAACTTGTAATTATTTTTTTTCTGGTGTTCTCTCTCTCGTCGGTATCCTCATATAAACTCTACCAAAACAGGGCTGATTGAACCAGATGGGCGTGTCATCTGGTAATATGAGCCCATGTTCCGATATTGCACCAACCGACTTGCATTTCCTCTTTAGCCACGGCTGTTCATCTGATCTTTTTTTGGGGCTCACATAATGCCAAAAGGGCAACTTACATGAAGAGAGGGTATCATGGGTAATGTTGGATCTTTGATCATTGGTGTAAATGAAAGTTCCTTGAGATCTGTGGATAGAAAATCCAATGAGAAAAAGAAAGAAATGAACATCCATATAATTAGAAAGAAACACGCGCTCAACTGAAACGAAAAGGAATTTCTTGTACAGTAGGACAATAACTGTTGGATCACATCCACGAGTGAAAAATAAAAAAAAAAATACAAAGAGACAAAAAAAAAGGAGCCAAAATGGGCATAGCTTTTTTCGGTTACCCAGTTTCATACCTTTGTGTAGCCGGTGCATCTTGTAAGCAGCCAATCCTCCTCCTGAAAGGCCAAATAGAGAGGTCATGACGGCAATGCCTGCAGTTGTTCCAAGAAGAGCAGCTCCCGAGCCAAGCAAAACGCCAGCGCCTGCGGCAACGAGGGGTGCAGCCAGTCCTCCTGTTAGGCCAATGATAGTTGCGCCTGCAGCAAACGACAGCCCAGTCGCCACGTATTTCCATGTGCGCTTCTTGTTTTCAAGTTCCTGCATGGATTGCTGCGCCTGAGTGCGCATGGCTTCTGCTTGAGCAGCCTTAGCCTCTTGATGTGGCAGCTGTTTGGAAGACCGTCGATGTAGCTGCTGTGGTTGTGCTGTGGTGGGAGATGAAGGTGGTGGAGATGATGATGATTTAGATGATGAGCCCAAGGATCCGGTAATGGACTTCCAAAACCGTGAGTCTCTGAAAGATGATCCAGACGTGGTGGCAACAGGACTGGGTGGAGCGACTGCACCCTCTTCTTCGTAGAGCGTTTCCAGTTCCAGCTGGCGCTTCTCTTCTTCCTCGCGACGACGCTCTTCTTCTTCTCTGGCTTTGGCTTCCTTCTCGGCCTCAAGCAGCTCCTGCTGGTAAAAGTAGAGGTGTTGTCCCAGCTGCTTCTCGATCGACACAAAGGTATCGACGGAGAGCATGAGGTACTGGCACATGTGGAAGATGACGGCGCGTGCACGTGCATCATATTCGAGGGGCTGAAGCTTCACGCTGCGGTGACTAGAAGAGCTCGAGCTACTTGACATGCTCGACAGGCTTGGCGAGCGCTTGGACCGCACGCTACTACTTCGGGGGGTCGAAGGGGAGGAAAATGGCGACGGAAGGGGTGGTGAAGAAGGGGTGCCGTCAAAGTCATGGGCTTCTGTCTCTGAATACACGGGAGGGTTGGAAAATCGATTCGACTCTCGCTTTCTTGACTGTCGCTGGGCGACCACGGGTTCAAAGCCCAGGCCAAGGTAGAGAAGGTCGTTGACAATCTCCAGGCGGATGTCTTTACGAGTGGGTGTTGGGGTGGTCCAAGAATCGGTCGATGCAGCCTCGTCTTCTTCGGCGGCGGGGTTGAGTTCGTCCCCTGGTTGAGGGAAAGGGCTGGGCAACAGTGGTTGGGCGAGGACGTCAGGGTTGCAGTCCTGGTAGCTGCCAGTCTCTTGGAGGAGGAGGAGCATCTCCTGTTCCTGGCGTGAGGTGATGCCGAGGTGTCGGTAGAGTTTGCGAAGGTAGGTGTGTTTGAAGGGCAAAGTGCCGATGTGCATCGATTCAAGCGACGTGATAGCGCATGCCACCAGGGCAGCAATACTGAACCGCGACTGCTCGGGCCACTGGTCGGCATAAGTTTCGATGCCGCATGCCGTGGTGGTGGCTGTAGCATCCATTGGGTATGGCAGAGGGTTGAAATGTGGAGTGAGTGGTGGAATGTAAGGCAATGGAGAGTGAGAAGAATACAATGGGCGAAGCAAAAAGAAAAATAGGGCTGAGACTTGGCAAAAAGAAGAAGGAAAGAAAAAAAAATAGAGCATAGCGTGGAAAGCTGAGACCCAAAAAAGAAAAAGGCAAAGCGCACACAATCCCATTCATGCTGCCCACTGCTGCTAGGCTAGGCTAGGCTAGGTTAGGCTAGACAGGCAGATCGTGGTCACGTGCTACTCAGGTACAGGACAGGAGGCATTACATATGGTTCATTATTGAGACATGTACAGTCAGTACACATAACACACACTCGACAGAGAAAGTGAGAGCCAAAGAAAGTTGAGTGCAAGTGCAAGTGTGTGTCTCCATCTTTTTTTTTTTTTTGGTGGTCCCTTTTATTTTCTCTTCTTCTTCTTCTTCTTCTTCTTCCTCTTCTTCATTGCTTTCGCTCCATCAGCATTCTCCTTCCTTCCTTTTCCCTTCTTGCCTTCCATCCTACCTTTCCAGTCTTCTTTCTTGCTATACCTCTCTCTCATATCCTCCCCCCTTGTACATCATCAACTTTTTACCCACCCTACCCACATCAGTCATGAGCGTTGAAGTCCCCGCCCAGGTGAGGCTCCCTTCTCCTCTCCTTCTCACCCCTCCCTCTGCCTGCCTTGCCATCATCGCCAGCACGCCAACCATCACCACCATCATTGACATCTCCATGCACTGTTACTCCTGCCCTCTTGACAATGTCGCGTGTCTTCCTAATGCATTTCCCCCGTCTCTCACTTTTAAACCATCCCATAGCCCATCCTTCAGAGCTACGTCGGCTTTGATTCCATCACCTCGCAGATTGAGAAGAAGCTTCTCAAGCGTGGTTTCCAGTTCAATGTCATGGTAGTTGGTAAGTGCTTCTTTCTAGCGTGTGTTATTCTCCCTTTCACTCTGTCTCTCTGTCGCTCTGTCTCTCTCTCCCTTTGTCTCTTCACGAACATAGGGCACTTTCCCTTCTCTCCCAAACTAATTTTATAATTTATTTCGGACAGTTTGAATTATGAAAATGCACATATTATACAAAAGAGATAATTGGAATGAAAGGGTTGGTGGTGGAGAGGAGGTGATATGTGATTCCCAAAGTGATCAAAGGATGTATGCCAAGGCGACTAACCGTTATCATAACCGTTGTATATTCCACTTTGCTGCCAATGAAAAAAGGTCAATCCGGTTTGGGCAAGTCGACCCTGATCAACACCATCTTCGCTTCCCACCTCATTGATTCCAAGGGCCGTACCCAGCCTGACGAGCCTACGCGCCAGACTGTCGAGATCCACTCCTTCACCGAGAGTAAGTCCTTGTTTTATTGTATTCTGATTTTTTATTATTATCCTTTCTGTCTCTCTCTCTCTACCTTGCCTGTCTTCGCCCTATTATTTTGGACAATGCAACGCTTCAACAACCACACCAATGGAGGATCACGAATCAAAGGAGGCGAACGCGGATGGCCTTGTTGCTTCCGGCCGATTGAGGAGTGAGAGCCAGCGCTCCTTTTGGCACTCTCTGCAAAAAAAAGAGCTTCAATGTGGGTTTGGCTCGCATCTGCAGCAGCAGCAACATTTTTATAGATTGACCGGGCTCTGGCTCTGGGATGTTTTATATGCTCAATCTGCTTGTTGATGTCTCTTCTTTTTTTGTTGAGGGTTGCTGATTTGGTCGTTGTTGGTATGCTCTATGGCATCTACCAACGACTCTAGTCGCTTGGTGCGGTGGGGGGGGGGAGGGCTATTGGGGCCTGGTCAAATATATCGGCCTCTGCTGCCTCGCGAATTCCTCATCTACTCGCTGCATCGTTTCTCTCCCTCTTTTCTCCCAGCATAACAACTGTGACAAAAATATGGATTTGAAACCAAAAAAGAACTCAGTAACGGGCCCGCGACACAAAAACACACTTTCCTGTTTCCATCGAGGATATACGGGCAAAGGAAAAAGAAACAACATCAACAAATGGGCAGCGTCTGCGACTTGCAAAGGATTAGCTCCACCAGTCAGAACCCATCCTACGTTGTTGCAAGAGCAAGGAGGTCCCAGCAAAAGGAGGCTTTTTTCTTTTTTTCTGTTCTCATTTTTTTTCTTTCGCCAATACGTGCCCTTGGAGCAAGGGAGGAGAAAGGGACACACACAGACACATACACGACAAAAAAAATAAGGATCACATAGCGTTCAGTCCATACCCGCGACTTTTTGACCAAATTTTGCAGGGACACACACAGGAGTTGGATCCCTCCATGCCCCCGTCTTGTCCCCCTCAACCAGGAACTTGTGTATCCTGTCTGGTTGTTTTTGTCTCTATTCACTGATTCGTCTAAAAACGCGAGTATACTAATCTAATATTTACGTTCAATTTGCCTGCTCTTTTTTAGCCATTGTTGAGAACGGTGTTAAGCTCAGACTCAACATTGTTGACACTCCCGGATATGGCGACCAGGTCAACAACGAGAACTGGTAATGATAATTTCCAAGAAAAAAGAAAAAGAGGTTGACGAAAAGGATAGTTAGCATTCCAAGTTTAAAGTGTAGAGTGTACTCACTTTTTCGTTTTCTTTGCCTTTTTCACCCTCACCTTCTCCCTACTCTCTCGACACATACACTCATTTATATCCCTATTTTATATGTGTGCAAAAAATGAAGCTGGGAACCCATCATCAAGTACATCAAGGATCAGCACTCTTCGTACTTGCGCAAGGAGCTCACAGCAGTGCGCGACCGCTTTATCCAGGACACTCGCATCCACTGCTGCCTGTTCTTCATCTCGCCAACAGGCCACTCGCTGAAGCCCATCGACATTGTTGTGCTGAAGAAGCTGACCGAGGTTGTGAATGTGGTGCCAGTGATTGCAAAGTCCGACTCGCTGACAATCGAGGAGCGTCTGGCCTTCAAGAACCGAATCAAGGAAGAGCTTGCATTCCACAACATCAAATTATACCCCTATGCTTCGGACGAGGATGACGAACAAGATGCCGCATTGAACGAGTCGATCCAGGACTTAATCCCCTTTGCCGTTGTTGGTTCCGAACAGACCATCGTCGTCGATGGCAAGCCCGTCCGTGGTCGTCAGAACCGTTGGGGTGTTGTGAATGTCGAGAACGAGGACCACTGCGAGTTTATCCACCTCCGCAACTTTTTGACACGGACTCACCTCCAGGACCTCATCGAGACAACGTCCTTGATCCACTATGAATCCTTCCGTGCCAAGCAGCTTTTGGCTCTTAAGGAGAGTGGCTCCCAGCAGCAGCACCACCACTAATTTCCCCCTCCCCTGTTGTTGTTGTTTTGTTTCTCCCATTTGTTCCTTTTTAACATGTCAAACCCTTTCACTTGAATACCAAAGTCTCAGCTATCTTTCTTTTTTTCAGCAACACCTCAATACAGCTCCTCCGCCTCACATCGTTGCCTTTTTTTTTCCCCTTCCCTCAGCATACCCCAACAAGAAAGAAGATGTTGATCTGCCACAACAGATCAAAGGGACACGATGATGAGCAGAATAATATTACATGGATATGCTTTTTCTTTTAATACAAAGACACCAAAGAAATGGAGATGAAGACGAAGGAAAAAAAAAATAACCAGCTTGCTTTGGACAAGTGTCTCTTTCTTTTTACTCTAGTCTCCATTCTCTTTTCATTGAAAAGTAACCATCCATGTAATCTCTTTTTTGTCAATTCATACCATCCCTTTTTTTCTTTCTTGTTGTGTCCTATGCTCTTCGATGGTAAAAAGGCCAACATCCATTTTTTTTCCTCCTTTTACAATCTTTGTTTCGCGATCGTTGTCTCTTTATTTTTTTTCTTAATACCGTATCACCTCTTATACATGAATTATATAAAGAAACTCCCACCCATTCCTTACCCTCTCCTTTTGCCAATTTTTTTTATCTTTCGTGTTCGATGATTCTCGCCCTTCCATCTCCTCTCCATCGGGGGAGGGGGAGGGGGAGAGAACCATCGCTGGCAAGCGAAAGAAAATAAATAAAAAGGATGGTTTTGTCTTACCCTGTTTGTCTCCACTTGTGTATGATACATTCCTAAAACAACAACCAAGAGGTGTGTGTGTATCCTAGGAATATAGGCATGGTTTTTTTTATCCCCTTTTTTTTTCCAAAGAAGTGTATTGACGCGTTTTGGTGGCAAAGGATGTCGTTCTGTATAACCCGTCAGCTGGGATGATTGCGCCATTCATGGAATTTCTGTACGAATGTTGTCCCACAAACAACTCGCTGTGCACTTTTTTGTATCCCGATAGCTGATAATGAAAAAAAGACCAAAGACATCAAACCTCTTGATCTATAACGTGCCATTTCTTTTTTTTTATGTGAGAGTGAGTGTTGTAGTATTGCATCCCACCATGTGCTCTCTGGTGTTTTTTTATTGTTCTAAAGGGCCTTATTTTGTTGTTGTTCACCCTCACAGAATCTATTCAAAAATGAGGATTAAGAAGGAAAAAGAAAGTACAAGAGAAAAAAAAAGCAGGTTTCTAATGTGTTATCCCCACTTTCTTTTTTTGTTGTCTTCAAAATCTCTTCTTAGATGGTATAGTAGCCAGGAAGGAGGTACTCCAGCTTCTGGACAAGCTCGGGGTTACGCTTCTCAGGAGCAGTCATGCAAGCAAAACGCATAGAGCCCTTCAGACCTTCAACAGCCGAGCCATCCTCAATGCACTTTTGTAGTCCAGGCAAGATGGCAGCCAACAGACGCTGGGCATTGTCCGAGTTGGCTCTCAGGTTGGCGACAACAGCCTCGACAGTGACAGCCTCCTCATGCTCCTTCCAGCAGTCATAGTCCGTCGACATGCAGATCATCTGGTACGCAATCTCCGCCTCACGCGCAAGCTTGGCCTCGGGCAGCGCCGACATGTTGATCACATCGCCTCCCCACGACCGGTACATGTGCGACTCGGCACGTGTCGAAAACTGTGGGCCCTCCATGCACACCAGTGTCTTGCCACGGTGGAAGTCGCCACCCTCGATCACGTCGCGCTTCTCCCAGATCACGTCCGCAATCACCTTCGAGAAGGGATCGGCAAACATGGCGTGCGCAACCAGTCCTTGCTCAAAGAACGACGAAGGACGGATGCCCTTGGTGCGGTCGATGATCTGCTCAGGCAGCACAAAGTCACGAGGCTTGAGCTCCTCGCGCAGCGAACCCACAGCCGAGAAGGCAAGAATCACCTGCACGCCCAAAGACTTGAGCGCAGCAATGTTGGCGCGCGAAGGCACCTCGGTGGGGGTCAGGTAGTGGCCACGGCCATGGCGAGCCAGGAAAGCAATGTGCAGTCCTGCCTCAGTGCGAGCAACCGTAATGGCATCCGAAGGCTTGCCCCAGGGCTGGGAGATTGGCAACAAACGGGGGGAAGGCAATGAAACATGTGGATGGAGCGGCGGATGGAGCCAAGGCGGCAAAGAGTAAATGTTATATTTACACATTCCAGTTAGTGACACCATACATATGAAAGTACAACATTCCCGCCAGGTACCCACAAATGGCAGTCTCAGCGCCTAGGCCCCCCCTGTGGTGCCAGACGCTCGTGTGGGATTTGCGGGAAGTCTCTCTACTTACAGTTTCAGGGTTGACTTCGGCCACAAACTCGAGACCCTCGAGGTTGTAGAGGCCACTTCCGCCGATAACAGCAATTTGAACTGGCTAATATATTGAAAGAGATAGGGGGTTGAGAGGAGAGGAATAGATGAAGCAAAAAAAAGTGTATGTTAGCAAGCAGAAAAGAAAAGCAGTGTTGACAGCTGCAAAAACAACTTCTCGAGCCGAATGCAACTACAGTGCAAGTAGCAAAGAGTCATGCAACATACTGGGAGAGACATGGCAAAGATGGAATGAGAGGCTGGGGGATGCAAAATGTGCTTGCAAAGAGGAAGAGGAAGAACCAAAAGAAAGTTCAACAGACCAAGAAAATACAATACAATAAAAAAACGCTGTCACAGGTCCCTTCCAAATAGGCTTTCAACTAAGAAGGGAGGAGTTGTAGCACAAGCTCATCGGCAACGGCCATGCCACGCCTTGTAGGTCGAAGTGACTCGTCAGTCTGGACCAACAACCCTGCTTCAATGCATCGGTCAACCGAGTCTCTTGACAGATACTATATGTTGATATGACAAATGTGGATGCGATGTATGAGCAACGGATTGTTGACAACTTGCCTCTTGTATATAGTCAAATATCCTGTGTAAATGGATGCACTTCAACTGACCTGAAGTAAGGGCTGCTGGGTGAGCTGCTGGAATCTGTCCAATTGAACACCGTTTTTGGTGCGCATGCCCAACACAACCAGTTCTTGTTTCAGCTCTTCTACTGAAATTGGCACTGCCTTCCTGACCCTATATTTTATTGAAAGAGAAAAAAACAGGCAGTAAGGCGTAGACACAATAATGTTCAGCAAGGTACAAGAAGAATTCTGAATCATGACTGTGCAATCCCTTTTTTTTCATACAACAAGATCTCATTACCCTGTGCCAGTCTCTTCACAGTGCACCATCCAACCCGATGGATCACGGACATTAAATGTCCTCCAGTATTGGCCAGTCTCGGCGTCTTGTACACGGCCATGGGCACCTGGTCCTACTCCAATATAGTCTACTCCCATCCAGTGCCCGCTATTGTGACGACTATAGGCTCCATTGCGTGCAAAATTCGACACTTCATAGTGTTCGAATCCTGCCCTGGCAGAAATCTTGATATTTCATATTTCCACGACAGAAACGATTCATTAGTCGTCCATCATGCACCTTAAATTAATCGGTACCTGTGTTTTTTTTTTGCAGTAAATTTGTAGTTGTCTCTTATACCTCAATGGCTGCATCGTACATATCTGCCATTAGTTCATGACCTGGAAGGTCGACTTTTCCCACTCGGACGTCCTTGTGAAGTCTATGGACATAAAAAAAATACCGTTTGGTATTCATGCTCTAGCACAATGCCATCTGCATCTTTTTCCTTTACCCCTCTCCATCCCCCCTTTTTTATTATTCATACATTTGTCAACAACCCATCAAGCGACCTGAAAAAAAATTACCTTGTTCCTGCCTCGACCGTGAGTTGGTAGAGCGAAATATGATTATCGGCAATATCCATAGAAAAGTTGAGCTCTTTGACCCAATCTTCGAGGGTTTGACCCTCATGGCCCATAATAAGGTCGAACGACACTTTGCCAGGCCAGATGGAACGAGCATCGTTCAGAGAACGGAGGGCAGAGGCCGGTGTATGATCGCGCCCTAAGGCCTGCAGTGTTTCTGCACGAAATGTTTGGATGCCGAGAGAATACCGATTGATCCCCATGCGAGCCAATTGCTTGAGCGTGTCGACAGAGGTTGTGGACGATGGATTGCCTTCCATCGAGATCTCTGTCTCACGGGTAATGCCTCCATGGCGATGTAGTACATCGAGTACAGAAGCAAACATGGAAGGGCGCGCTAAACTTGGTGTTCCGCCACCAAAATAGACAGATCGGATCGGGCGCTTTGCAGCAGCAGCAGCATAGTGCCATCGCGTGAGTTGATTCTCAAGGTCAGCCACGAGAGCACGCTCCATGCGGTCATGGTCCGGGTGCGGGTCGACGTACTTGTTGAAGCTACAGTATGTGCATTTACTGTTTTTTTTGTTGTTGTTGTTGTTGTTGTTGTTGATATTGTTGTTGTTTTATTATGCATGACGATAACACCGCAAGGGAAGGATGGGATGTAACCAGCCCGAACGTGACACACCCATAACGCCCACAGATAGGAGAGGGAGGGGGAGGAGGAGGAGGAGGAGGAGGAGGAAGTGACATTAGTTTCCCGTCTTTCCAAGGGTGTGTTTTTGATTGTATGTGTGGTCGATCCTTCATTGTCCCGTCATTCCAACCTTGTGCAGTATGGCCAATGAATGTAAACCGAGAATGGCTGGAGGAGCCATTTCGCCCTCAAGGACATGTCACTCAAGCCTATAGGAGAATGAGAAGAGTGAAAGGGGGAGGAGAATGAAAGAAGTATTGACAGCCAGTATGAATGACCTATTTGCGTGGCACAGACAGTGTTGGTGGTCTATTTCTCCGAACAAGAACAAGGAGGAGAAGGCTGAGAGTAAGACAGGGGATAGACGAGGCGCCACAATGGACATTGCTGCCAGTTTCCCATGCCATCCAGGGTCTACCACTCACCCATGTCACTATACTACTACTACGTACTAGTAGTACAAGAATGGGATCATCTCGATGGCATATGTCGACTGGAAAGTATGCTTGCGGGTCAAAAGCAGGGGGTGACACTCCCACAGCGCATCGGAGGTTAGCCCGATGGTACGTGGGCTCCCTGACTGGCTGACTGGCGCAAATGTTGATCCACATGTGCAGCAACAGACAGACCAGACAGGTTTTGCGCTGTCTGTCTCTGCGATGCTCAATATGCAAACAGACAGACAGATAGAGGGAAAAAGAACAAGAAGAAGGGATGGTGTTGGGATGGGATGGGTTGTTGGTTCATCGACCCATGTCAATGTGCATACATACTGTTGCTGTGTGTGCCATGTATGTAGACTGTGCATCCAAAGAAAGGGCAGAGGAATTCGAGCCTCCAGGGCAAACAAGCCAATCCGGTCCCAACCTCACCCCACTCGTCCACACCCCCACCTCACTCAACTCCAGTCCACTCCACTCCACTCAGTCTTCGGAGGATAGCGAGCTAGCAGGCTAGCCACATGCGATTTATATTACAACGACAGCTTGGATGGTGAAATGTCATGTTGCTCGAGAAACAGACGATATAAATTTATCCCTCCCTTTCTTTCTTTCTTTCTTTCTTTCTTGTCTGTCATGTCATGTCTTTCCTTTGCATGCACTCACTCAACAAAAAAAGAAAAAGAGTTGCTCCCAGACCACCCACACAGAGCTTTTTAGCGTGTGTGACTTGACAATCTTTCATCTCTCTCACATACATTCTCTTGCTTTTTTCTCCCTCTCTCTCCCCTCAAACTTACAATTCAAATGCCCTTTTCCTGTTGTTTTCCATCCCCACTCAACTCTTTTTTTTGTTGTTGTTGTTCTCTTCTTTTTTCTCGATAAACCTTCCTCTATCCCTTTCCTCTCGCTCTCACTTCGTCACCTCACTTCTCTTTGCACTTGACACAACTATAACTGTACATCTATTTTTCTGTTTCCTTCCCATGTTATGACCCTAACTCTTCCTCTTCCCTCTGCTTGTCCTCGTCTTCTTCCACCCTTCTTGGTCGGTTCTCCACCATCCCATCATTGGCAAGATGGACCATTTCTCCACCTGTGACAAAGACAAAGGGAAGGCCGTTGCGCGCTACTCGTCTTCCTTACACAGCTCTGGTTCGTTCATACTTTTTCTTTCATAATATCTACCGGATAATTGCTAATTGCTGAACTGTGGGAATGTCAGCCTTTTGTTCCTGGACAATGATCAAGGCTACTATTCCTCTTTCTTTTTTTCCTCACCTTCTTCTCAAATGTAACTCACTCCTCCCCTCTCCCATTTAGACGACGCGACTCCCAGCACGGCCCTCGACTCTTACTCGCCCTCTCAAACAGGCTCGTCTTCATCTGCGTCAGGTGTGCCTGCGTCCTCAATACCCTATTGCTCAACTTCGTCGTCAACAAACAACAACATCATCAACATCAACAACCCGACCTCTGAAGATGATGCCCTATACACCCAGTTCCAGCTTCAGCTTCATCTCCAAGAAGCCCAGCAAGAGGATGAGCGACGACAGCTTGAATATTCACTCCTGCATCATTCTCAACAACCTCAAGAGCCTCAACAACAACAGTCGTATCACCACCATCACCACCACCACCACCAAGCGTGGACCCCTGTAGAGCCCTCTTCATCGGCGTCTGTAGCGATACACACTCTGACCGATCCATCATCGACAGCTTCAGACCATGGGGCTATTTTTAACCAAGCACAACCGATCTTTCCGCATATAGAGTCGTCGTCTTCGTTGCACATGCCATCCCTTGCTGCTCAGTACGAGGCACTAGCGTCGTTTGTAGCTGCACGTTCTGCATCTTCTGCCTTCATCCCATCTGTCCATGCCAACAATGGTTTCCTCGCCTCTGAGCAAGTCTTTCATACACATGACAACCCTGTCCTGAACAGTCGTTGCACCATCACCCTCGATGGCTCCAGCACTGGAACCAGTTCTGGCAATGGCAACGGTAGCGGAAGTAACGGCAATAATGGAGGAATAGGAAGTGGTGGTGGTGGTGGTTTTGGCGCAGATGGCACAATGGACTGTGACGAAGCAGAGGACGACGAATATGTCCCACCCAGCGAGCTCAAATATATCCTGTACGAAGATCATGTGTCGCCCATCACCATTCAAGAAGCTTTGGCAGTGCTGAACGACCACTTGTATGATCCTCGTGTGCTTGACCAGAGCATGGACCGTGATGCCTGTGGTGCCAATTCCGAAGGTGGCCTCTGGAGTGTCGCCAACGGTTGTCCCGACGAAGAGAACGACCTAAGTTATTTGGATCGGTTAGGATTCGGACAGGACGAGGATGAGGATGAGAACGAGGACGAGGACGAGGATGACAACGATAACAAAGAAGAAGGAGAAGAGCAACGTGGCAACGAAAGCGAAGGAAAGAGTAGCCTTCTACACCAAAAGGATGAGGAGCTTGCAGTGATATTCGAGACTAGAAAGCATCTACCCTCTCCAACATCTACCGAAGGTGCATATCCTTTCCCGTCCATGGGTGTTGAAAGTCCGGCACTCACAGATGGCTTCAAAACATATACGGATTCACACTCGACGACAGGAGACGCATCCTCGACACAACAGCGTTCACACGGAAGAAGAGAGCCAGACATTTCGTTCAACCTGGCAAGCCAACAGTTGACGCCAGACCACATCCACGACCTATACTTCAGTAGGCACTATTCACGCCTTGTCTATCTCAACCTGTGGGACACCAATCTCGGTATATGGGGCGCACAGGCTGTCGGAGGGCTCTTGGCAGATAGGACGTGCCGGATCCAGTATCTCAATTTAGGTCGCAATCGACTAGGCTTTGAAGGCATGATGCAGTTGTCAGGAATGTACAAGAATCACTCTCTCATCGAGCTCGATCTTTCGGATAATCAACTAGAAGCAAAAGCCGTGCACTGCCTTCAGCAGGTATGAAAATCATCATGGCATTGCTTGTTTACTAACATTATATATCTATGTATATCAATGATGAAAAAAAAAGATGACAATAGCGAGATTGTTGAGTCGGCGGATTTAATATTCTGTTCCTCACATAATACAAAAAAACTTGCTTTACCATATCCTATTTTCTTTGATATTCAATACAACTATTCTATCCTTGGCCCCCAATTCAACTCAACTCAACTTCCCCCCCCACTCCTATAGATGTTGGTACGATTGAAAAAACACAAAGCGAGCAACATTCGACGGCTCAACTTGTCCAACAACGAGATCAAAGATGTCAGCTGCATGTCCATCGCCAAAATCCTAGTCGGAACACCCATTCAAGAACTCGACCTATCGTTCAACGAAATCTCAGACTGGGGCGCTTCGGTCATCCTGAAAGCTTTCACAGAATCCCGCAAGGGGCTCACCCTCGAGACCCTCAACCTCGAGGCCAACCCACTGACATTTGCTAGCGGTGTTGACTTGTGCAAAATATTGACACTCCCACAGTCGCGTGTACGGCACCTGGATCTTCGTGGCGCCAAAGTCACTGATGTCGTTGTCCCATACTTGGCCGAAGCGTTAAAGGCCCATGACTGTGTGTTGCATACCCTCAACCTGTACGACTGTCAGCTGACCGATGCCGGCATCCTCAAGCTCGCTGTCAAACTCTGTGTCAACAATTCGCTGCGTGTGCTCGGTCTTGGCGCCAACTGCATCGGCGATATGGGTATCGCGGCCTTGAGCCAAGGACTCTGCCTCAACAATCGCCTCGAGGAACTCGATATTAGCGAGAATGAAACGCCGCTGAGCCGTGCTAGCGTCGAAGCCCTGCTCATGACGATGCAAAGCAACTGTACGTTATTGAGTCTTATGATTGATTCAGATCCAGTCCATCACCACCACCATCATCACGGTTACTCTGCACCAAGGAGCGGCGGCATGTTTGACGTGTTTTTAGAGGATGATGAAGACTCTCAAAATACTGGCGAAAGCAGTTCGTCCGCAACACCACAATCAGCTGGCGCTACTACTACCACCGCCACCTCTTTGACAGGAGGTACTGGAGACGACAGTTTAGGTGCGGACCAAACAACAACAGCAACAACAACCGAGGAAGATGAACAAGCGATTGCACAGGAGCGTCGCCGATACCAGGAGGTCATGACAAAGCTCAAGAGCCACGTCCGTCTCAACCACAAGCGAACCATGCGGCTTCGGCACCAGTGCTTCGAGACGCTCTTCTGTGCCCGGATCCTCATGTTTGGACGCGATGCCGACCCTAACGCGACGAATAATCCATGGGAGACGGCCCAAAACATCACGACCACCACGACCACGGAGGTTGTTCGCGTGTACCACGATACCAATCAGCATCACAGCGGAATGGACAAGTGTCTGTCCATCATACCCTCTCATACAGGATTGCCCACCCCACCCCTCTCTACAGGAAGCGGCGCAATCCTTGGTGAGCGGACGACGATGACAGCAACAACTGACTTGGTAGCGGATACATCAGCAGCAACAGAATCAGTTCCAGTCTGCCCAATGACACCAGACGACGTCTCTCCTGTATCCGAGACGGATGAGAAAGGAACAACGGCTTTGGCTACTGCTACAACAACGACAACGACCACCACCACCACTGATACAACGACATCAAATACAGCTAGACTAGATACACCACCATCTCTAGTGCGGTTACCCTGGGAGATCAAGGAAACAATCCTGTTCTGTCTTGATGAGGATCGAGTCTTGACACGACAACAATTCAATGCGATCCTCCGTCATGCAAGCAGCACTTGGGATACCGTGCGTCAACCATGGGAACGGTGGGGCGATGTCCGCGAGGCCATCTTGGAGCAGACTGGATGTTATTATTACACATCTGGCTAGTAACCGTTTTGTCCCCCCTTGCACGACTAAATTAACTTATACTGTAACATTTTACATATACTTTCATTTTTGTTCAGAGCGAATTTTCAGAATGACTTTATATTCTAAGCTGCCCATCCTTCCCCCCCCCTTCCCCTAGCAACGATAGACGATCTAGCCAGAATTGGTTATGAAGTTACAAAGATCTGGAACACTCGAAACAAAACGAAAATAAAATATATATCTTAGACACTTGGGGCGCGTTCCTGAGTGTCAATTGCACTCCGAAAACCAAGGGGAGAGAGGGCCTAGGATAGGCCTATCCACGTGACTTTAATATGTTTGTGGCGTTGCACCTGAAAAATCAAAACATGAAGCATTCTTTTTTTTTTTTGCATTCCTGGTGTACATTTTGGTTCATCAACTACCCTCATCTCTCCCCTCCTTTTCACTACATATAATACAAAATGGCAAAGAGTCTTCGTTCAAAAACCGCACGCAAGAACCGTGCTATCAAGCGTGAGACCGTCTTTGGCGCTGCAGAGAAGGCCCGCATGGAACGTCTGGCCGAGCGGTTAAAGAAGGACCACGAGGGCCCCAAGGTCTCAGAGCTCGAGGCTGCAGCTCCTGGAGAGGCAACAATGGAGGTTGAGAAAGGTATGCCGGACCCTTCCCTTTTTTTGTCCTCCTGAGTATTAACAAAAAAAATCATTGGGAAATATGGGGGAGTCAGGAACCCCCAATCTAATTGAACAACCTGGAGGAACTATAAGCTGATCCAATCTACTCTTCTCTCCCTGTATAAAAAAACTTGGCATATAATAGCGGATGATGTGGATATGGATGATGACAAGAAGATCTCGACAAGTGGACTCAAGAACTCTGGACACCAGCGCAACAAGATGGCCAAGCTTGCAAAGAAGAAGGCTGGCAAGAAGGTCAAGGGCAAGGACCTGAAGAAGAAGACCTTTTTCCACTTCCACAAGTAAAGGACAGAGAGAGAGACTAGGAATAGCCATATTGAAGGCGGCTCTAGAGGGCGAGCTTTACATTCAGTGTCCTTTTACCATCGATTTTGAATTTCAACAGTCTGGGATCTTTCCACGATCTTCATGGTCTAGAAGGCAGGGGGAGGTATCATCACACACACACCTACTCAATTCCTCCTGTCCCACTGTTCACCCAGCAGTCATTCTCCAAAGCTACATCATTCGATGTGACTTTACGACAATCTCTTTCACTTTACTACTCTTTTTTCAATACTTTCCTGTACTTATAGTTTATAAACATCTCATTCTATACATGCTACATGTTTCCTTTGCCTGTGCGGATCAAATTATGCTCAAATGATATAATGACCATGTTTTTTGAGGGAGGGGGGAAAGCGCTAATCTATTATAAAATATCAAAATGTCCCTTTTCCTTTGCGCCAAGTCTTATTCTCTGAATTCTGGAAATCAAAGGTGTGGGAGCTTAGCGGGCTGTAGCGGGCTTCTCAGGCTCGCCTCCTGCCATCAGGAACATGAGGAGAGCAGGGACGATATACATCCAGTACTTTTGCCAGAAAGTCTTTTCTGCCTCGGGCTTGCCACGTTCGTCAAGCTTGATGGTCTGAGCGCGTGCATATCGTGCCCTATTTTTTTTAAGAATATGAAGGAGGAGGGGAAACATTATGAGTCAGACACCCTTGCCACATTAAAAACACACATACGATCAAAGATTGACATTTGTGAACATACTTGGGACCTGACTGGCCAACCGAGACATTGATCTTGACATTGTTGAACTGATCGAGCGACTCAATCTGGAACTCCTTCTTGCTCTCCTCATCGCATGTGTCGGTGCCAGCATAGTAGTCGAATCCATACACACGACGGTTCTGATCCAAGTGCAGCGTAATCTCCTCCTTAAAGCCGGATGCAACCAACAAGCACTATTGAACGATTAAAGGAAAATAAGTGAATAATGAGTACCCATTGTCGCCTCCTTCATTGTTCGTAATATTGGAATGCAAGATGTTTTGTCCTGCCCCTCTTCCGTTTTCATCAGACAAAGAAGAAAGATAAAAAAATACGTACAGACTTGATTGAGGAAAGAGACTCCCACTTGCGCGACTCATCCTTGAGCTGGATCTGATAAAACGCCACCGAGCCGGGACCCTTGGCCTGAGCCTCGGCCGCACCCTTCTTGTACATCTCCTGAGCTGCCTTCACTTCTGGGAACTCATTCTCGTCATATTCTGGTGTTGTTGTTGTTGTTGTTGTTTCTGGCTGCTGTTGCTGCTCGACGCTTTCGGATCCCTGTGAGGTTGCCTCATCATCACTAACAGTCTCGTCTGTCTCATGGTCATCATCAACTGATGGGTACTCGCCCGTGCCAGCAGCACGCACGTTGAGTTTAAACTTTTGGGCGAGCACCTCACTGATCTTGTCTGTTGTCGCCACTGGCGTATATTTGGCCGTCGACCAGTTTTCCGTGTCGATCGTAATCTCGCCACGCTTCTCAAATGATGGGTGATCGCTCAACTTGTGGTAGACACCTAATGTTACTTCCTAAGAGACTCGAACAAAAAAAAAAGAAGGAATATGTTGGAAAGATTGGGGGGGGGGGCAAATACACTGTGAGATTCTATTGTTGTGGGTATTCTTTTTCTCCACAGTATGCCTCCTTCAGTAAAATAAAATAAAAAGAGGTGCGAAAGTATCGTGAACTACAAATATCTGGCATAAAAAGAAAAAGGATAAAATAATGATGACAAGTGGTGTGGAGTGGACAGGTCTCATTGTTGTACCTCGGCAAGAACATGGGCCGAGGCAGCCAAGGCCAAGGCGGCAATGTAGGTAGAAATACGCATTGGACAGAGGTCGTGGTGGGGAGAGAACAATAGATGATGACTTTGTGAACTCTGTTCCTCTCATGGGGAACCCTGGGAGGGTGGAGTGTAGCTCTGATCAAAGCCACCGCACCGACGATCCCCACCCTAAAAAATCCACCTTTGTTCGTGCCTGAGCACATGCTGCAAGAATAGCAGAACCATTGAAGAGCCATTCCTTATTGTCACCAACGAAAAAAACATATCATATCACTCGAGTAAATACTGAAATTTATGTTTTTTTTTATAGTGACAGACCATAGATATGAAACAAACACACAGACGAAATGGGAAAACACACAAATGATGGGATGATATTATGCACTTGTAGCAGCAGGGGAGGCGGGATTAGCAGCTGGTGTTACAGGCTGAGGCTTAGCGACTGCAGCCTTGGGGGCGGCGCCAGGTGCAGGACGAGGCACCTTGGGGGGCTTGACAGTCTCGGCACGGACGACAAACTCTGTGGGGACAGGCAGCTTTGCAGCAGCGAGACGAAGGGCCTCCTTGGCGTGCTCGCGACGGAGACCACCGCCGCCGACCTCAAAGATGATACGGTTCAAACCGACACGGGTAGCATAGTAATCGACGGAACCTTTACCCTTACCCATACGGGCCTCACCACCCTTGGAGGTGACGGGGATATCGGGGAAGACACGGGTCCAGATCTGCGAGCCCTTGACCGTCTTGATCTTACGCTTGATGGCAGTGTGGGCCGACTGGATCTGCTTGGCGGTCATACGGCAACCATCCTTGATGCGCAGACCATAGTCGCCAAACTCGACAAATGTGCCCTTGGTCGAACCGCCGATGGGGATCGGAATCTTGCCCTTGTGCTTTTTGCGGTACTTCATCCGCTTGGGCTGCAGACTGTTGAAGCGACGCTGTGTCTTGTTCACGGGCGATCCCAACGACCGCAGTGCAACAGGCGAGCTGCTTGGCATGGCAGCGCTGTAGATCGATGTCTGGTACAATCCTCCCAGAGGTGCCGCAGGCGTGTGGAAGCGTTGGCGCAAGGCTGACTGAAGCGAGCTGCCATGGGCAAAAGTGATGTGGCGGGTCGACTGAACATTGTAGGCTGCTGCTGCTGGTGTGGTTGCTACTGTTGCTGGTGTTGCGGCAACTGTGCGGATGGCCCGCGACAGAGCGCTCCGGAAGAGGAGAGACGCCATGGTAACTATGGGGTGTGGAGGTCCGGAATCCCGAATCAATAATGCCTTCCAATGGCTAAATGGAGAGCTCCATAGTTGTTGTTGAACCATAGGACAGTCACAATATGCTTATGTCCCATCCGCTAATATTCAACCCCTTCCCCTGACAGGACAGTGTTGTTCTGAGGGAAAAGTTTTTTTTTCTTTTTTTGATTCTTTACCCACCCCACCCACATCCACATTCTTTTTGATCATGTCGTACCGTCCTCGCAACTGCTACAACTGCGGCGAACGTAATGTTTATTGAATCTGTCTTTTTGTTCTGATTGTTGGAGTCTTGTTGAAGGTGCATGTGTAGAGTTGCTCTCCCGTCAAGGGAGAGCTATAAGATACGATGTTGAGAAATCATGTCGACCAGCATGCTTGTGGGAGATGGGCAAGCTCTGACTGAAGAGAGGTGAAGGAGGGGAGAAGGAGAAGGAGAAGGAAGAGTTTATGTCTGTTAGCCCGCCCATCTCCCCAGTTTGCCTGCTACTTCAGCGTACAACTTTTTTTGCCCAGCGACAACGACCACTTCTCCAAACAAAAACCTTGCCTGAACCACCCATTCAGCCAGCCAACCAACCTTTTTATCCGCTCGTCAGTCAATCCTTCACCAAGCTCCGGGACTGGAGAGGACGCATTCGACCGAAAGGAGCGTTTCTGTTGTTTCTTCCAGGACAGTTTCTCCCCTACGACTTTTTACTTAACCATCCTGCTCTGATTGGCCCAACGATGCTCGGATCATGCGGCTTGGGTCTGAGCCACTTTTGACTTGCTGCACCATTGGCAGCAAGGCAAATCGTGTGCTTGCGTGACCTTTATTTTTGCTGCTCCATATTCCTCTAATGTCCTTATAATGTTAATAAAGACGAGGAGGAGAGGAAGGCGAATGTTTAAACAAGCAGCTGTCCCTATCGTTGTTTTTGAACACATCAAAATCGACTTGAAGTAGTAGAAGCTCAACCTGGGAAAAGACTTGGAGCGAGAGAGAGAGGAGGGTAATGGAGGAGAAGTGTGAAAGATGTTTGAATGCTCCCGCGAATGTTTTTTGCTGATAGATTTTACGTTGCCTCTGTTTTTCTTTCGTACATTTTCTTTCGTTATGGAATATGTCATGCCTTCATATGGACTTTATGTATGATGCTTTACTCTCCATGCTGACATTCAATAGCCGGCCACCAGGCTCGCGACTGCCAGAAGGAGACTCCTCTTTGGTAAGATACAGCGTGCATGACACAGCATTGACAGCTTTTGGACACTATTTAGCCGTGATATACTAACAATAATATTACACGCATTACAATATATCTAGCTACAACTGCGGTTCCTCTGGCCACATCTCGCGCGACTGCACTGAGGAGCGCAAGGAGAAGGCTTGCTACAAGTGCAACCAGACTGGTCACTTGGTAAGTTGTTTTCGTGCCCTTGATGGCTATCTCCTTTGTTTCTCAGTCCACACACCCTCAATATACCCTTAACTCGTTGATGATGACCAATGGCGTCAAAGCATTGGATTTATACATTTTTACCCCCTATTTAGAGTATACTGACCTTCTAATTTCATGTGCGACTCCTTTTGTCCTACAATTCACAATAGTCCCGCGACTGCCCCTCCAACGAGCAGGGCTCTGCTCCCGAGTGCTACCGATGCGGCAAGTCTGGCCACATCTCGCGCAACTGCCCTGAGGGTGGTTACTCGCAGGGTGGCTACGGCGGCAACAACAGCAGCAAGACCTGCTACACCTGCGGTGGCTGGGGCCACATGGCCCGTGACTGCAACAAGGGCTCCAAGTGCTACAACTGCGGTCAGTTTGGCCACATTTCACGCGACTGCTCGGCTCCTACCAAGACCCAGTCCTGCTACAAGTGCGGTCAGGAGGGCCACATCTCGCGCGACTGCACTCAGGCTTAAGATGCCTGCTGTAAAGCCTGTTTTCTCGTTGTTTTGATACTCTTTTTGTTATCTTTCCTCTGAAAACAAATTGGAGGAAGGTATAAAAGAGTTGAAAAAATAAGGGGGTTTATGGGATGGAAGTAAAAAGAAAAAAGCAGCAATTGGAGAGAGAGAGAGAAAGAACGAAGTTCCCCATAGTACCACGAAACATTTTGGTTGCTCTTTTTTCGTTTTAGCAATGTAGTGCACCCTTTTTTTTTACTTGTCTTTTTTTTATTCTGTTTTGTCTCTTTTGTTTCCTTCCTTCCTCCTTGTTTTTTGTATTTTTTTATCCGCTGTACGATAAAGATTGTTTTGCGATTGTACTGCAGTCCTTTAGATGTTGGATATGCTGGGAAAGAGGGTACTCGATGGGTACGGGTAGATCATGTTAAATGATGTAAGCGTTGCAGAGTAGTATGATGTATGTGACGGAACCGAAGAAAAAAGAAGATAGTGCTATGATGAATATAAGCAGTGCGCTCATGCGCAGGCAGAGAAAGACCCTTCGAGATGCAGCACGGTCATTTGCATTGTTTATTGCCATTAAGCTCAGCAAGCCTGTGTGATGGACTGTGCTATTCAATAATGCACAACAAATATAACAATCTGGCGTGATATGTCCTGTCACTTTTACAACGTGGCACAATAATAGCAACAGAAAGCGGGTGAGGCCAAGACCAAGATTGCGGATCAACACGTTCAGCATCTAGAAACAAAAAAGAAGGGCCAAGAGTCGACAGTTGGTCGTACACTTGACTGTAGAGTTTTTTTTTTCTTTCCCGCCAGCCAATGCTCCGCCCCCCTTTCCTTTAGTTTGCTATTTATTCCCCCCATGTTGAAACAAAACAGAAAAAAAGATATGAAAAAGAGAGCAGGGATCTATCTCAATTGTCGTCACAGTGCCGCCGCTCAGGAGTGTCAGTTGGGTTGACAGCCTCCCATGCGCAGTATGGAAGGGTGATCGGACTGTCTTTTGGAGACCCAAAAAAGGGAATATACAGTGATCGGTTGATAGATGGGCCGGTGAACGCGCGTCCCTCTCCCCCCTTGCCCCCGATCACCTTATGAAATTCGAGCCCAGCTTAAAGTACGCTGGGAGGGTCCTTTTCAATACGCCTTCTCTCCACATCGATACCTCCCACATACATTCCTACACACATGTCTAGTGCTTGGCATTCAGATAGGAGAAACCCAGCTCGATGACAAGACAAAAAGCATGGTCCCAAGGAATTGATACGACGCGAGACTGGAAGAAAAAAAAGGTGAAAGAATGAGAAGAGGAGGGGGGGAAAGAAGGAAGAGGAAATCAATCCTTTGTCTTTCTCGCTGACAAAGACTCGACGGTCACAGATGGTACCGGGAAATTATCCTTGCCATTTAGGCACACAATAACAGCCTGGAGAATGTTAGGAAAAGTAGACTAAAAGTGTATGCTGTAAAGATATACAAACAAACAGAAGGAGAAAAGAAACCCTTTATGCCCTTGGCGCTGCTGCCTTTTTTCATATTCCAGGCCAAGAAGTGGGACCACATTCTATGGAAGTATTCCAAGAGCATGGAGGTTAAAGGAAGAAAATAAACTCTATCCGTTTATTTGGTATTTCACTTCTCCAACAAACCTTTCTCTTCTCTTTTTTTTTTCTTTTTTTATTTTCTTTCCCCAACATCATTCTCAACAAGCTCCTTCTTCATCTCCAATTACGTGAGATTGCAATTCTCCCTTGCACTTCATCCTTCCCTTTTCTCTTACTCTCTCATTCTGTTGCTCCTTCTTTTACCTCTATTCGGGGGTTTCTACCCATCCAACTAAGCCCAAACCTATCCACTCCATTGATAAGCCCATACTATTCATCCTCAGCCACTCATACTCTTTTTCCCCTGAGTAACAATGAACATCGACAGTGGCATACTTGATGGTGTTCCAGTGGAGGAAATGTCCAACGCTGAACTGTACCAATACCTCTTCAAGGCTGACCTCAATGAGGATCTGCTTCCCTTTGACGACCTCGACATCCCCACGCTGCCCTCGACGGCTGCTCTTGATGCCGCCGCCGAGGCTGCAGGAGCCCTGACCCCTTCTTCTATCTCTCTATCATCGCCCACACCTCCTCCTCCATACAGCCCTCCCAGCTCAGATAGCATGTCTGTCGGCTCCTCCTCTCCTCAGGAACAGCCACTGCAACTTGCAGTGGTCAGCACGGGCTCACCAACGATGCTGTCGTCCTCGTCGTACTCCTATCGTCAATTAACACCAGAGATGCCTCCAAGCAAACCCACACAGAGCCTCGAAATGTTTGCGCCACTGGAGTCTTCTATCCAGAATGAGGTTAAAATGATCGAATTGCCCGCGTCCAGCTCGTCCAAAACAGCTCTTGCGGCGCCAATGTCGTCGACCCCTGCCAACAGTGCCACACAGATGGCTACAGAACAAATGACAGTGTGGATGCAGCGCTTCCAGCAGTTGCAGCAACTGCAGCAATTGCACCACAAGCAACAACAAGAGCTCTTGGCATCAAGACTCCTCGGTACAATTGACGAGAATTCAGCATCTTCCTCCACTTCTTCTTCCTCTTCCTCTTCCTCTTCCTCTTCGTCATCATTCCAAAAGCAGCGATCCTCTTCACCTACTGGATCATCTTCGTCATCTTCTGCCTCGACTTCTCCAGCCATGAAGACTGGCGCTCCAGAGAAGGACAAGGATGCCATCTATCCTTCTCCACCGATGAAGGATGATATGGCAATGGAGAGTGATTCGGATAGCCATTCTGCCAAAGACAGTCACCAGGAAAATGAGGCGCACGATCCACTTAAACCTAGCCCCAGTGAGCTCAAGAAGATGACAAGCAAAGAGCGCCGTCAGCTCCGCAACAAGCTTTCGGCCCGTAACTTCCGTGTTCGAAGAAAGGGTAATTTTCTCTCTTTTGTTGTTATTTGTTCATTCGTGGTAATACATTCAACACTAAAGACAATTAGAGCCAGTCATATTAACCCAACTCTGGTTCGCTCTACCAAACTTTGATATATATACATAGAATACATTGGATCACTCGAGAACCAAGTGAAGGAGGCAAAGAAAGAAAATGCGGATTTGCAGCGCAAGCTGGTCCAAGCGGAACTCAACATTCAGTTTTTGCGCCAAGAACTCGAGACGGTGCGTCTCCAGCAGTCTTTGTTCACTGACTCTACCATGACACGGGATCATGCCAACTTGCTCGCTAGTCTCTTGAATCCTTCGACAGAGGTTTTCCCTTCATCCACATCGACGTCTCTCCCTACAGCAGCCAGCTCGGCGTCATCGTCTAGCACTGCATCCAGCCTTGGCTCTCTTTCTCTCCTGCCTCAAAACTCAGCCAGCGCCGTACAGCAGAGCACCTGGCAGCAGCAGCAGGAGCTGATGAACAGCATTCACTTTAACAACATGACTATCCTTAATAATACCATCACAACACTGCCTTCTGCTCAGTCAGCCCAACAACAGCAGTCCAACCTGTTCGCCGGCGCCACAGCCGACGCTAGCACAAGCACTCACCTAGCCGAGCCAACCACTGCATCCATCCAACCATTTATTCCCTTTGACAGCGACTGGGAGTTGTCCGTGAACCGAGCCGAACTGCCGGATACAAACATTGATCCAAAGGAGGGACTTCGGACGCGTGAGGATGCAGACGTTCACCATCTCTTGGTCCGATATGAGCAGGCTAAGCGCGAGTACGAGAGGGATGAGCAGATGCGGATGGCGCTCAAGGCGCACTCGGAGGAGAGACTGGCCAAGTCGTTCGTGGTGATTCCTCCATTGTCGACAAAGACAGGCATGCCTTCTTGGAGCATCTTTGGCAAATCGAGCACCGACGAATCGTCGATGGTGCTTCAGACGGTTGTTTACATTATGATGTTGCAGTTGACCAAGGCACTGTTTGAGGCAGCGACACTGTCCAAGTCGCAGATTGTGGATATGTTCCAAAAGATGGATGGCCCCCTGCGCTCGCGTATGCTGCTTACCCAGTCGCACGATGACGAGGAGACGCGCGCTGGCCGAGGCCGGTCGCAATGCATGTTTTCGCAGTGGCGTGAGGCGTGGTTTAAGAAGTGCTGGCCATCGTTCTATAACAACCGACAGCGCCTATGCCAGCTGATCAAGAACCATTTGTGTGCACCTCAAGAAGAGCAAGATGCCGTACAGATGGCTCGGTTGATGGAGGAAGGAGCTGCAGCCGACTTGGCGCTCGAGACACCCTCGTTCGCTGAGCGTGCACGGTATTATCTCCCGGATTGGCTCAAGTGCCCCAATATTGTCGAGATGGATCGTCTTGCCCAGAAACGTCGTGAGGAACGTAATGCCCTCATCGAGGCCGCACGCCTCCGTCAACAGCAGAAACAACAACAGCAGCAGGCTGTTGAAACCGTTGTTTCTGCCTAATTTCACACAAAAACAGGAACGGGCCTAGCCTTTGTCTCTTTTTTTCGGCTTTGTTGGAGAGCTGCTTGACCCTCTCTCTCTCCCCCTCCTCTCTCTCTCCCGGGATTCCGCTTGGTTTTCGTCAGTGAAGCATTAACTCTTTTTGTCGCATTTTGCTTTTTTCTTGTATATACTTGTTCTTTTATTCCAAAAACCAACAGACGCCCTTATGAAACCGTCATGCAAGTATTTGTATGCCTTCTAGTTCTGACGATTTTTTTTTTCCTCTGAGAGGACAAAAAAGTCGATTTGAGAAGGGCAGGACTTGCTTGTTCTTTTACGAGATAGATGTTTTTTTGTTGTTGTTTTCTACTTTGTTTTGTATTCTGTACCCGCCATGTGTTTTTTTATTTTAGCGTGCAATGTTATATTTGTTTCCAATGTATATCCTGTCAATGAAGAATTTTGTCCAACAACAAAGAAGCCCTTTGTCGTGTCTAGGATGGGAGCGCGTTTGATATTCTACGTGTTGGTGTAAAAGGATAAAAGGGAGAAGCAGGTATCTCGATTTTGTCTCGAAGGGGGACGTGCATATGCACCTACTACGTGTACTACAACTACTTCTTACTACACCTGTACATGCATTTACTTCGTCTTTGCCCAATGGCGATCCCCTTTATTCCACGCTGTGCCCAACTTTTTGGCATTTTCAACAAGAATAGTTCGATTCCTATTCTGTTCCTGACTAACGCGAAAAATGTTTACTTTTAAAAAAGGTTATGCCTGAACAAGAGCTTCCTTCTTTATCCCTCTTTTTTACCCCTCTTTCATCACGTCTTCTTTCTCCTCGTCCCCACTCTCCCCCCCCCCACCATTCCTAGTCTGCTAGTAGGGTGTCTCATTCCTCAAAGAAAAAGAAGAAGAAATAAAGACGGAGCTTGTCTCCAAATACCCGATGGCCAACTGAACATCCCTCTCTTTTCTTTCGTTCTCTCTCCGTGTCACCTGTAGTCACCTAGTAGAATTGGGATTATCGAACCCTAGTAAAATACCACAAAGTTCCTGGATTCCTCTTTTTCATTTTTTTCCTCAAGCGCACGCTTTTTTGTCCTTTCACATCACTGTTCTTCCCTTTTTTTTTCTACATCTTATACCTTATTCCTGTTTCTGAGTAATACAGGCGCCCTTTTCGCTTTATTGTTCTTCCTTCCTACTAGGATACTTCTGTCTTCTCTCTCTCCCGCTTTTCTTTTTATCCACCCCCACTGTAAACAAGTTTATAGAAAAAAACAACAACCACATCAACTCTCTTCACACATACCCTACAGAATCTCCTCCAGATGAAGATCACCCAATTTTCCGCCATTCTGGCGCTCACCACAGCGCTTGCAGTAGTGAATGCTAAAGCCATTGGTGCCCGTGGCGATCAATTGCGAAGACTCGATGAACAGGTCCCGAGGCAAGGATCTGTTATTGCGGAGGCGGCCAATGCACCTCCCCGTGTTGCAACGCTGTTGAAGCGTCTGGTCGACACGACTTTGGGCACAAACGAAAATGTGAATGAGCAGCAACAACAACAGCAGCAGCAGCCTCTTGTCGTTCCCGACCTGGTAGATAAGTCTGCCGAAGAACAGATTGATTCTGCCAAGGCCATCGCCGATGCAGCAGCTGCTGCTGATGCTGCCGCTGCTGCTGCTCCACAGGTTGAACAGCAAAAGCAAACAGAAGAGATCCAACAGCAACAGCCTCAAGTTGCACCTGAGGTTGCCGCTGCCCCGGCTGGCGCCGAAGCCCCTGCTGACGTCGCTGCTGCACCCAAGGTTGAGGAGGCAGCCAAGGATGCACCAGTTGAGGCTGCTCCTCAGGCTGATGAACAAGCAGCCAAGGATGCACAGGTTGAAGCTGCCCCTAAGGCTGATGATCAGGCAGCGAAGGATGCACCAGCCGAGGCTGCTCCCAATGCTGAAGAACAGGCTGCGAAGGATGCACCAGCCGAGGCTGCTCCCAATGCTGAAGAACAGGCTGCGAAGG